>JAZHYW010013484.1:0-13896 GCA_037355805.1 Ixodes ricinus
GTCTCTGTGCTGCATAACAAAATAAGCAAGCATGGTGCCAAAAATAATAGAGCATGGCGCGCGCTTTGGAAGCCAGAGAACGCGGTCAAAATAAAACACTTTCTGAAGCCGCAATTAATAAATATACCTTAAACAGAAGTACTTCGACATACCTTAATCGAGTTCCCTTGTCTTGTGACTTCAGAACAGATCAAGTGCAGTGTTGCAGCACCGCGAATCCAAACCGGATCCCGCAATGATCGTAGACGACACACGGCGACCCGCTTCTAAGTTCTGACGAAGCCTGCACTAAAAACAGGTGCTTTTCAAACAAAGACACCTTCCCATTTTCCCGACGGACCTCTCTGCCCCATCTGCCCAACCCCCGCGTGAGCTAGGAGCGCCAGAAAGAATGCGGGGTGGGGGTTGGTGGCAGAGGGAAGGGCGCGTACACGAAAATCTCTTTTCCCCCTTCCACTACACACGGACACACCAATGCCTCAAGGACGGGAGAAGGCCGAAGGTCGCCATTTCCAACACGCCGGTCAAGTGACATACAGGCAAACACGTTTTTTTTCTCTCTTTTTTTTTTTAGTTTCCTCGGGGACCTTTTTTTCTTTTTTGTGTTGCCACGGGTGACTTTTCGGGCGCGGTTCGTTCTTCGTTGTCCACCCGGAATGTTATCTGAAACAGCGACGACGATCGTATGGAAGGCGTCTAGATACTCGCCCCTGAATGTGCGTTTTAAGTGGAACGTGCCGTGCATCAAGTGTGTCGTTTTGGATTTTGAGTTCGACATTGGACTACCAAGAAAGGTTGGTTACAGGGAGACGCAGAGACGAGGCTCGAGTTGTTTTCAGAACTCAGTTTTAGCGATTGAAGTGACCATTTATTTTGGCTGCTAGACTCCGGTGATGAAAGCGCGTCTTCTACAAACTCTTAGGTTTCATTTAAGAGAAAAAAAAAGTGTTAGTATTTGGAGGTGTTACGTTTGGATAAATGCTCATTTTTCGCGCGAAGGCAAATAACGTGAATGGGACTTGTGAAATGTCAACAGATCATTTTTGACGAGTTAGTTGGGTGAAGAGAGTCAACACGTTCGTTAACTCGCATTCGCACAGTGCGCGAAGCTCTACAATGTAATGTCTTAACGTTCGTGGCACATTAAATAAATTCGCCAGTTTCGTCCGAGTTTTGTCAACACTTTCAGCCATGCTGGGCTGAGTCTCGCCGGATCTCCAAGACAAGCGAAATATCGTCCGTCCTCCTGGCAAACATTCCGTTTGCTTTCGGGGACTAAATCATACAGATGCACCCTGTCTGAGGGGGACTAATGGATGCTTTTGCTCGCGCACGCCTATCGGTTAGTCCCAGTCGAGCGCAGTTAGTCCCAAGCTTTTGCGCACGGTACCTAGCTTGAACCAGATGGTCCTTTCGGGGAGCAACTGCGAGTTCAGAGGACCAAATGCTGCCGTTAGTCTCTTGAGGCCAACTTTTTTCTTAGAGTGTATATGAGTAAAATGTGGTATACATGTCTAGGTTACTGAGAAGTCGTGATCGCGCAAACGATGGGGCGTTGTGGATGCGGGTAAAGCAAAGACTTATCTTAGGACTGTCTTTATTAGAAGACAGAATTGCGGCTTGCTTCTTCCACCCTCCTGACGCCAGTCTTGTCCAATATGGGGTAAATTCGGTACAGCGTTGATCGCGATAGCCCGCGCCAATATTTAAAGGTCTTTATCAAGTTATAAAACAGTCATCAAGCAGAGGTAAGGACGAATAAATACGCAAAATAGTGCAAAATGTAAAGAACAACCTATGAGAGGAGATATGTGTTTCAAACAGTAATGAAGAGATTGGGGAAAGCCACTTGATTTGCATGTTTCGGAAAGAAATATATTATCGACGACCTGAACCCTTTATTGCGCAAGCCAATCCTTATGCAGACACGGGAATGGTTTCAGCAGCCGCCGCGCTTTGCCAAAGAGCGGCTGCTAGAACCACCCCAACATACCACGACCCCTTGACCTCCACTGACCGAGCGGCGTCGGGCCTGCAGCTCTTGGGAAAAACGTTCGGTCGCGCTGGCTTCCTCGGCCTTGAGCGCGCCCGCGTCAACGAGGGAAGACATTTGGACGTCTCAAGGTCGTTGTGGCGCTCGCAGCTAGCCGCTCATTTCGCGCTTTTTGAGGATTATCCCTACAGGAAAAGCCGACACAAAGAAGCCCCTGCCGTCACGTGACTTTTGGGAGAAGGTTGAAAGTGGAGGGTCGGAGGGTCATTTTCCTACCTTGCGGAATACGGTTTCGTTGGTCGGTCTTTAAGGCAGCTTTTCTTTGCCGGATCTCAGTCCGAATTTAGCGCGCGGACTGAGAGCGCCCGCGACTGTGGTTAGTTGCGCCGGCGGCCGACAGAGGGCACCACGTGGTATTCACCCCCTCTGTCGATCTAACCCCCCCCCCTTTTTTTTTTTTAGTCTTAGGGGTTGGCTTCACGTGAAAGGTGGTTAACCACAAACCCCTTTCTTTTCTTTTTTTTTTCAGCGACGGCTACACTATGCCTCGTGAACGGTGGTTCGCATTTCGGGGGAGCTAGGGGCGACCTTAGGGTTTGCAATCTCCACGTCTAGTACTGTAGCTCCATAGAATGAGTCGGTGATTTGGAAATTTTGTACCAACAAACCTCTGTAGTGTCTCGTGTCCTGTCCAGAACAGGTCACTTCACCAATCACCCCCACTGGCCATCACGACTGCCTTCTTTTTACAATCCTCCATAGCCGTACGCGACTAGGAGGGGTTTCATTTCCCCCTTTTTTCCCCCTCTTCCCCTTCCACCATCAACACCTACATTAACGCTCATGACATAACCATTCATCATGACTACGCTTGACAGATTTTTTCCCCGGATGCGGTGGTCTGCCACTTGTGCGACCTCCGCATTTCCTCTCGCCCTAAGATGGGGGAGCACTATCTCTCAACACACGGGTGCCACTTGGTTTGGAGGTGCTCCATATGTCACACCCACACGTACACACAAATCACCTCCATGTCAAGCCATTACAGTAGGTGTCGCCGGAGGCAGGAGGGAGCTGACAGCAGTACTCCACTATATCCCTATTGAAAATTCCATCAAGATACGTAATTTGGGACACTTACTGCCAGTCAGCAGCCCTGGTGGAACGTGCCCTGATGGTCCATCAGATGACGTCTGACTGCCAGTCAGCAGCCCTGGTGGAACGTGCCCTGATGGTCCATCAGATGACGTCTGACTGCCACTGATGGAATGTCCCAAATTACGTATGTGGTGGTCTTTGATGGAATGTACCTTCCAAATTTGCGTTTTGCAGGTAAAAGGGACCCGTACAAAAATGTCAGATACAGGCCGGAATGAAAAAGGCCGGTTCCGCCTAGACCCGAAATTGGGGCACCAGTTCGTATCCACCCTGAGACCGCGCCTTTCCAGCCCCAATTTTAGACCCAGGCGGTGCACCGCCGGAATTCCGGCTGCGCTCACCACTGGACTCTACAAAGAATGTGGTGCGATGCCCTTAGCCGTTAAAACCGAGAGATCGTCGTGATATCGAACCCAGGCGGACTGGGTCTGAAATTGCGACGATCTCTTGGTTGTAACGGCTAAGGGCATAGCACGAAATACTTTTGTAGGGTCCAGTGGTGAGCGCAGCGGTAATTCCGGCGGCGCACACGGTCGTCCAGGCGTCGTCACCAAACACGGTGCACGGAGCACACACACAGCACGCACAAGCACAGTATCCAGTGTTGAGTGCATCGGAAAGTTCCGGCGGGCAAGCGGTATCCGAGTTGTCCAAGTATTGTCACCAAGCACACCAGCGCATCCAGATGCCGAGCCAAACTGCAATGGGTCGGCAGCTTCGCACTATATAAAGATTCAAAGCCGAGGTCAGTGGGTATCACGGTGTAAGATACACTCTTTAGGTGAGGACACGGCGGGGCTGAACGCGCGGCGCGAGGAATCAGATAGTGTTCGTTCGACGGGCATCCGAAAGGCTGCATTATTCCGCGGCCACCGTGCCCGCGGCTGACAGTGTCGCCGGCGGCCAAACGGCGAAACTGTGTGAGAGCGAAAAAAGTGGTCTTTCTGCACGCGCGACAACCTCGCTGGAGCTCTGCGCGTGTGGAGCATGAGGCGGCACGAGCCGTCTTTGCCGTGCCCACGGGTCGACGAGTCCTCTGCCGGCGCCGAACTTTATCTGCACTGCGCGAGGAGCGCGCTGTCCTCACCTGAAGAGTATTATCTTACACCGTGGTGGGTATCCATCCAGGGCAACGATAGGCGCGTCAGTATCCGTGCGCCCGCAGCGCGAACGTCGCCGCCGGGCAAGCGCCGGCCGGCAGACCGACGCGAGCGCAGAACCTAAACTCTCGAAGCGCTGCCGCCCACTGCAACAGACAATGCAAGGCCCGTGTCGTAACCAAACACGGTGCACGGAACACATACACAGCACGCACAAGCACAGTATCCAGTGTTGAGTGCATCGGGAAGTTCCGGCGGGCAAGCGGTATCTGAGTTGTCCAAGTATTGTCACCAAGCACACCAGCGCATCCAGATGCCGAGCCAAACTGCAATGGGTCGGCAGCCTTTCGGACTCGGGGTCCGGTCGCGATCGGCGAGGTCTGGCGCGGCGAAGCGCGGAGGCGTCCTCAAAGCGTGCGCACACACGTCGCCTCTGGTCCAGAGTGACCCGGCGGCCCGGCCTGGAGCACTAAACGCTTGGGTTCTGATGTTTCTTCCGTCTCGTAACTTCTTCCACAGCACCGAAGACAGCGGGCACTATCTTCACGTTCACTGAACGCGTCGAAATGCCTCCACGTGCGACGAACCGGAAAACGTGGTGCGGCTGGTGCCGGAACAGCATAACTTCGAGCTTTGACACGGCGTGGCGCCACCTTCTAGTCCGCATTCATGTAAACGTTGCCGCGTCGGCTTCGTTCGAAGAACGAGTGGAGTCGATGCGCTGAAGTCGCTTTCATGTAAACGAGGCTATAGTCGGAACTCACGACAGACTGGGTCTTGTCGAGGAGAAAGTCTACTAAAACATAAGACATTGTAGAGCCCGGGCTGGATCGACAGGGTGGCACAAGCGCGCAAACAAAACGAGTTGAGAGCGATCGTTCATGGAAGCTCGGCGAAGCTTCTATGGGCGAAGCGAAAGTGGCGAAAGTAGGAAGTGGCGCGTTGGGCGTGCTCGGCATGTTCGGCGCGTTCGGCGGGCTTCTGATCAGGGTTGTCGGGTGCCCTGCTTGTCATATCTCTAACATCAGTGGTTTTATCGACTCACGTTCCGAAATCGTTTTCTCGTGCATAGAATATTTTTCGTATTCATAGAATTGACGAAATAGTGCTATCCGAACGAACTTTACGTCCTTTGACTGCACGTCTGTCTGCACGTCAAAGCTTTTTGACGTACAGTCAGAGAGAATCGATGTACAGTCAGAATCGCCACCAAGAAGTCTTGACGGCATTTCGCGGCGGCCGACTGCCACCAGGAAACCATCAGAAAGCCGACAAGCGGAGTCTGACTGGAGTTTGACTGTCGGTCAGAGTAACTTGTTGGCCAATCAGACGTGCTTGACGTACAATCAGGCACAGACAGGTGTCCACTAGAAAACATCGACTGCCAGACAGCGTTACATTGATGGATTTTTCCTTCGGGATGCTTCAGCGCCTCCAGCACCTCTGGACAGTGGGCAATTCTCCGGTACAAAGAACGCCCAACCGAGCACCGTTCTACGCGCCTCCGCACCACCAGTCACCCTGGACAAATGCAGACGCAAGATGCCCGGAAAACTGAGTAGAAAATCTCCACCTTGGGAAGACCCGCCCGTAAGAGCTTCAACCACTGCTCCGGAGCTCTCGCTCAGCAACGTATCGCCTAACAGCACTCACTCAGAGGCATCAACGCCTGCCACCACCCTCGAGGGCAGTGACCCCGCCACGCGGGCGAAAAAGCGGACAGCACTTGCGCCCATCGGGAGCCCCACCGCTGCTCTACCGGCCAAACTGCCCTGCCCACCATCAGGGGCCTGTTCGGAAGCCGACCTCAGGGTGCTGGCGTGCAGCGAACTGCGATTACCCCCAAGGACAAAATTTGTAAACATGGAGTTGGCAAGGGGTTACGTGGGGATAACTTGGCAGGCAATAAAATATTGCAGAGCAAAGAAGCTGTACCGGGGAGTCCTATGCCAGGAGCAAGCGCGGCTGCGCGCGGTGACTCCAGCTACGCCTCTGCCTGCCACCCCACGTCCGTCCACACACCCCTCCAGCCCTCCGATCCGCGTCCAACCAAGCCAGCACGTGCCCACCACCAAGGCGCGTCCCATGTCAAGAGTGCCCCGTCTAAACAACACCAAGCAGTGGAACTCACCAGAGAAGTACACTCACCCACTGGTGCATCGAGGAAGGCGAAAGTGGCATCCTGCGCAAGCCGGAGCAGGGATCCTTCACTGCCAGCAACTCGAAGACCTGTCACCATTCCGGTGAAGGAGCCCGTCAACCGCCTTTGGTCCGCGGACGACACAAGAGCGTTGGCCCTCTTGGAACTCCAGGCTCCGGCAGCCATGGTGTGCGTTGAAGAGTTGGCAGCACTTCTCCCAAGAACCTGGGAGAGCGTCCGAGACCACAGACGATCACAAGTGTACAGAGAGACTTTGGCAAGGGAGAAGACAAGGTCCCAGTTCAGAAGGCCGCGCAAAGCACCGGACGAGTCCAGCTTCTGTGAAGAGGACTCAGCAACCTCAGCCACCGAGGAACAGCCTCCGATCCGGGACTCCCTCGACTCAACCCTGGTGGCGGACTACCAGGAGGGCACGAGTGGAGGGGGTACGGATGAACTGTTTAGTACCCCGCTGCGAACTCCTCTGCCCCCTGCACAGACGGTCCTCCCTGCAACGTATGTGCATACGTCCATCGCCTGGTCCCTCCCAGCGCGTGTGTCCAAACTACTCTCTAATCATAGTGACGACTAGTAGTGCGTTTTGTACGTGTGAAAATCTGCATAAGTTAAAGTTTCGTGGCAACTGTATGCTAACTTTGCAAACGTTACAGTGGCAAAAAGCATTTTACAACTTACTTATAGAAAGGTTACAATCTCGTTAGCATTGTAACCTTTATAAAGGTATCTGCCCGCCAGAAAGTTATAGGTAACTTCCATGTGTTCGTGTAACCTTTGAGTGAAGCAACAGCTGGAATAAGAAATCCTTTTATTAAAAATGGCATTTTTGGCGAAAATTCACAAAAAGCATCCTGCTCGATTGTGATTTGACCCGTACAAAAATAGGACAACCCATAAAATAGTGAAAAACTAGAGAACAAAAAAAAAATACTGTAATATACAAAAACGGCAATTGATTCCGAAGTATCACAATATACATAATCACAAATTCCCGAGTCTGGGATACATCAATAAAAAGCTGTGATATAAATTACGTCCATAATGTAAAGGCACTATTATCGTAAGCGGTTAGCAGGTATCGTAGCATATATGCATCACAAAGAGCGCTGTTGAACGGTGTACAAAGCACTTTAGAATCTAAGGCCATATTATATCAGTGCTAGCCGCACACAAAAAAGTTGAAAATTCGCTTAAAGAAAGCAAATAAACTCACGTTAAATCTCACTTCGACAGAAGCTTCGGCTTAACCAGCATGGCCTTTACATCTATATAGTTACGAAACCACACTGGCACTCGTACAACAGAACCGAACAGGAAAAAAATGACTTATGTAAAACGATGTGTAAACACAGTTTAGCTGCTGTACGATAGACATAATGAACATAAAATACAAGTGCTAAAAAATAATTCAAAACTGTAACTATAAAGTACATCACAGTTGTTAAAGGGAAACTAAATTAAGAGCTCTGAAATGGATATATAGGCAGCACGGAAAACACAAGTGTATGAGCTATAGAGTTGTTAATTTTTTTATGGTCTCTTACCCTATATTATAACACATGAACCTGTTAGTAAAACCTAAACCATGATTCGGTAGAATAAGGTGAACTTAAAGTGAACGGCACTTTAAAAATGACAACATTCACTGCAAGACAAGAAAAAGTATTCTGCGATTCAGAAGAAAGAAGTCAAGGAACCAGACGACATTTACTTCCCCATCTCAGGACGCAACCTATTTTTAATGGTATTTGCTTTCGAAACGTTAACACAAATTGTTCTTCTTCAACATAATGAGCAAATTTTTCAGCCGGTTCGTGAGCAGTCCACGGGGCACTTTTGTGTCAGGTAGAGTTATCTTCCGCAGTAAGACGAGCACCGTTGAGAACGCTGGTGGGTAGTCAAGGTTCTTAATGTAGTACGTCAGCAGGCAGAAAATCAGAGCTCGCTCTAGATTTCCACCCGAGATCCAGATCTGTGTCACCTATTGGTAGAATAAAAATAAATAAATAAACGTGACGGAATAATTGCACAACAAAACGAGATAATTGTTTGTCCTACACCGTTCATTCTGCACCACACCTTAAACGAGCAGGATGTTTTATTTCTTGACTAAAACAGGGATATATGCCTATATCAATTCTGCATGCCACACATTAAATATTTTCTTGTACCCTGAACGTAGTGCGAAAAGTTTCGGTGCAAAAGCCATTCCGCAAGGAGTGATAAGACGTACAGAGTTACAAAATTCAGTTACCAAAAATAATAATACCGCAGCCGTGCATTGCAAGCTTGCGCCTAGTAAAATGCACAAAAGCACGCATATCCCCACCGCGCGCGCAAGCATGTAAATAGGCAGTAATTAGTCGTGCATTACCACCACACCGTTCACTGACGACACTAGACAGCTACGGCAGGGCTCATCTACAGGCATTACACATAAAAAGAGCTAAATCGACACAGAGTGCCACGAGGACAGACATGCGCTCGTATAAAACGGCTCAGAATCATTTTGGTCCTAAATGCACACAAATAACGAGCTTTGAAAATGAGAGCTCGCACGTCGCTACTGCAACGGTTCCGCTAGGAAGAAACGTCACTTACCCAAATCGGTGATTCTTCCGTGAATGCTTGGGCAGTGATTGCAGAACTCACAACGAATCTTTGCCGCGCTTTCGTCTGATGGGCACACGACGACGTAGCGCTGACAGTCACACAAAGGCTCCCTGCAACTGCCGCGCAGTACACCCCACATGTCCCTGCTGGTTAGCGACATAACTGCTTCCGTGGTTTGTCGAAACAGACCGAGAGTCTTCCAACTCGCTCCGAACAGAGTATTGGCGCAAGAAATGTGCCGCCAAAAAATGGCGCTCAAACGGCCCGGGCGCACGCGAGACAGCCGCGACAGCGGTTACTCATTCCCGCTTCCCAGCATGCAACACCGCTAAGCAACTCAGGCTTTCACAGCCATTGTTCTTCTTTGCTCTTCTTTTTATTGCGAAAGAATGCTGCCAGCAAGGCGTCCGAAAAAAAAAAAAAGAAAACATCGCCTGATGAGAGTCCCTCTTTCACCAGGAGAGGGAAACAGCAGAGGAGCGCGTCGACAAGGCCACCAAGGCTCCGAGGTTTCATTTTTATAGTTTTAGTTTTAACGCGAAAGAAGTAGAGTGCATAGGTTACTACGTTATTCATACGTTACTGCACAAAAGTTACATGGCTCTAATTCTCATGGTAACCTTTGCATCGTCAAATTTTGGCTGTTGTAACCTTTAGTCACCGCAAGAATAACGAAAACACGAAAAATAAACGACTTGTAACCTTTATTTTATAGGTTACTCACTACTAAAAGTTACGTTAAAGGTTACCATGATTAGAGTGTACCATCGCCAGCGACTGCACCAGTGCCACAAACCGCTGATCCTCTGCAGCTTCCACCGCTCACGGAATTCAACTCTTATGGGCGATGGACAGCGTCAGAGTTGGTGGCACTGGCGAGGGCCGAACTGGACTGCGGTAATGAGCCATACATTAACCAAGCTCTGGCAAGGACATTCACTTCTCGATCCTGGCTGAGCATCTCCGGTCAGCGCAGGACGGAGCGCTATCGCGAGATCCTGGCCGGGGAACAAGCGTCGAGGGTGGCAGCTCAGGCTGCGTTTGCCACTCAACATCAGGCCCCCAAGAGAGTTCGCGTCACAGCTGCCCGCCCACCAACACCATCAGGGCAGCCAGGAACGGAACCAACCACAATCATAGACCGACAACAGTTCCGGGACACCTTCCTAAAGGCGGGTCTCACGAACGAGGACCTCATCGATTCCATCTGTTCTCGCCCAGCAGGAATTGTCGAGACAAACGCCATACTCCACCATTTTAAGGCGACCCCGAAGAGGGCTCAGGAAGAAGGACGTGGACGACGAGCCCCACCTCCCCCCCGGAACAGGGCCCAACGCCGACGGCAGCTCTACGAAGAGCACCAACGACTCTATCGGCTGGGCCCTAAGGTACTCGTGGACGAGATACGGATGCAAGGCGCCGATCCGGCCACGACCCTTAAGGAGCTCCACAGGGTGTACGACCCGCTCATGTCTACCCCTCACGCCAGGTGGACAGCATCACATCTAACATCACTGCCCTGGGTGATGTCTCCGTGGAGCCCTTTTCGGAGGAGGAGATCAAGCAAGTTCTCAAGGCGACCGATACCACCACAGCGCCAGGTCCTGACGGCCTCAACCTCAAGGAGATCCGGAAGGTACCGGCCGCCGTGTTAGCCCACCTCTTCACCAACTGGCTTGCCTTCAGCTCGGTACCGGTAGAGCTGAAGGTTGCGCGGACAGTTTTCATCCCGAAGTCCCGCAAGGCAACGGCGGCCGGTGACTTCAGGCCCATCACCATCTCCTCTCTGCTGTTGAGGCTCTACACCAGAGCCCTCCTTCGGAGGTTCAGCCAGGACCACCGATTCCACGACTACCAGGGGGTTTCGGGGACGACCGGAGTGCATCATCCAACATCATCATCCTCCAGGCACTGATGAAGAGGAAGAAGACCGATCGCCGCAGCCTCTACGCCTTGAGCCTCGATGTCCGGAAGGCTTTTGACACCGTCAGCCACCATGCCATCATCGAGGTCCTCAAGGGTAGAGGCCTACCACCGGAATACATAGAGGTGGTCCGGGATCTGTACGCCGGCTCATCCACCACCTTTTGGGCCGGCGGGAAGACCGACGGTGTCAAGATCCCGGTGCGGCAGGGGATCAAACAAGGTGATCCCCTCTCCCCTTCCTCTTCAACTGTGTCCTCGATCCCCTCCTCATCGACCTCAACCGGGACGCCGCCGGACTTGAAGTGGGAAGCCAAACGATCGGCGCCCTGGCTTTCGCGGACGATATGATCTTGGTATCGTCCAGCTGCGAGGGACTCCGGAGCCTCCTTGCGACCACGGAGACGTA
The DNA here is from genome assembly GCA_037355805.1 of Ixodes ricinus. Classification (NCBI taxonomy): domain Eukaryota; kingdom Metazoa; phylum Arthropoda; class Arachnida; order Ixodida; family Ixodidae; genus Ixodes; species Ixodes ricinus. The sequence continues at coordinate 11,355 of JAZHYW010013484.1, forward strand.
CTTGGCCGAGGTTGGCCTATCCCTCAACCCGGCCAAGACGATCCTCTTCGGGTGGAGGGCGTCCGCGGACGCAATCAACTACGACATCCCTCCAGTCGTGGTCGCGGGCTCCCCAGTTCCCTCAACGCCGCCCAACACGCCCATCAGATACCTGGGCATTGACTTTTACGTCAATAAACGTCCAGTCGTGCACTCACCTACCGCCGATGATGACTTCGACATCATCCAGTCCGCCTCCCTGAAGCCATTCCAGAAACTTCGGTGCATCAACACTCTCATCACACCGAAGTTTCTGTACGCCGCATCATCGATTCTCGGATCGGCGGGGAGTCTGCAGGGATTGACAAAAGACTAAGGACTCGCATAAAGTCCATCCTGCACCTCCCCCAATCATTCCCCAACACTCATGTATATTTGCCATCAAGGGACGGCGGACTGGGAGTGATGAACATCGAGCGGGTAGGTTCAGAGGTGCAGCTCAAGGCGCTCGCAAGGCTCGTGCGCCTGGGCAACCTCGCAATCGACAGCCTTTTTAACTCCACCATCGGGGCCTTTCATTGCCGGCTCTCATCACAGCTCCAGGTGCCGGCTGACCTCACTGATGCGGAGGAACTTTCGGCAGCGCTTCGTCACTCCCGCACCATCTGGTGGGGTGAACATCGCGCTGTCTACGCCAACAAAGACCTCTTCTCCCATCACGGTCAGCCGCTAAGCAACACCTGGTTGCAACCTGACACTCATCATCTCAAGGACGGCGACCGCATTAAGGCCCTGCGACTCAGGACGAACATCCTTCCCACCAACGCCTTGCTGCAGCGTCATAACACCGACGCTTCAGCGAGGCTGTGTCGCAGGTGCCGTCGCGCCCTTGAGACTCCATTTCACATCCTCCAGGAGTGTCCATCAATCAAACTTCCTCGGATGAAGCGGCACAACTTCTTGTGCGAGCAGGTGTGCCGCCTCACCAGGAAGTATCACCCTGGAGCCATCATCGAGACGGAGCGGGTATATCACACAGAGGAGGGGATCGTCTCAAGCCCGACATTATCGTCACGATAGACGACACGGTGGTCATTGCCGATGTCGCCGTGGCTTGGGACGACCGCCCCGCCTCACTTAGCCGAATGTGTGCATTCAAGAGCGCCAAGTACGACTGCCTCAGACCGTTGTTCCCTGGTAAGGTCACGACGGCAGTCGGCTTGGCGTTCGGGGCCCGCAGCATGTTATGCAAGGAAACACTGAGCGGGGGAGCCAGCCTCGGCATCCCCAAGTGGGACATGGCTTGGCTCTCCTCGCGAGCGCTAGTGGGCTCCCTCATTTGCTTCAATCGATTCATGAAATCCTAGCTCCGTCTCTCATCCTCATTGCACTTTTTTTTTTTGGGCTGTGGCTACGTTTTGATGTTTTTGAAGCCACTCACATTGCCTTTTGGGGGGAGACCCCCCACCCCCCCTCTCCCACGCACACTCCCATACCTCACTGCATGTCATTAGGGTCATCTCTCATCTCATATGCTGGGTAATTCTCCCCACCATATGTTTTTTAACCTTTTAGTAGCCTTTTTGGCGTTTCATTTTTTTATCGTCACCCAGGGCGGTATCGCGTTTTTTGCTTGCCGTTCCTTTTTAGATTTTGGATGCCTGGCTTACGTGCCGGCATCCACTGGATTCCAGATTATTTATTTATTTCTTTGTAAGTTCCACGTGTTACTGTTAGAGGCAGTCAAGGCCAATAACAAGAGGACCCCTCCAACAAGTTTTCGTTGTATTGTTTTTTGTTGTTTTCTTTAAGTTCTGACAGGAATACGTACTTTAACGGTTCTTGTCAGATTCAAGGGCAGGGAAGGCCGATCACGTTGCAGCTCGCTGCACTGCCCTTGTCATCTGGCAAGCCTACTCCCTCCCAAAAGACGTACACTGGGGTCCTCTTTTTTTCTACCGCCTTCGGCGGAAATCTCCTGTACTAGCCAAATGCCTCGTCATCTAATTAGTGACGAGGCTACTCGAACCTCGTCACCAGTAGTGACGAGGCACGAGGCAGAATCACAGACCTTTTCTGCCTCGGCCGCGCTTGTTTCGCTCGCCGACTTCCCGCCGGTCGGGCCTTCGGACAGGTCTGCACGTGACCGAGACTGTTGCGGTGCATCCGGGAGATCGTCACTCACCCCCTGCTGCCCTTGGAAGGGTACCAAGGCCACGTCGCACAACCTCAGCACATCTCCAAACCCGTGAGCAGCCGGCTGTTGTGGTCTCCTTCACCCCACAACAACCGCTCGTTTTTGGCTGCCGGAGACAGTGCTCTGTGCTAGTGGACCGTTAGGCGACTACTCCACACGTTTTTTTAGTCTCAGTGCATTGAACCGTGCACAGAAACCTCTGGTTCCACTGCCTTAAGTTTTTTTTTCTTTTAAGGCAGCTTTTCTTTGCCGGATCTCAGTTCGAATTTCGCGCGCGGACTGAGAGCGCCCGCGACTGTGTCTAGTTGCGCCGGCGGCCGACGAGGGCGGTACGTTCCACCCGTGGATTCCTTGCAGCAAGGCAGC
>JAZHYW010013485.1:0-63727 GCA_037355805.1 Ixodes ricinus
CCAAAAAGGTGAGCAGCGATCACCGGCAACTTGCTATTTGCGACAGGCAAAAGTCGGGGCCAGAGCAGGTACGAGACCACTCGGGCGGCATTCTCGTGAGTGCGAGTTTTAGCTCGGGACGACGTTGCAAATCCTCAAGAAGTGCGTGCAGCCAACTGTTTTGACGATCCAAAAAGGTGGGCACTTTGACCCGTTTTCACCCGAAACCAGTTTACCTGCAGTCTGTGCGAGATTATGTGGTGGCAAACAGATTTCGCTGGAATTTCATCGGCATCGGGTTTCCAGATTTTGCTGGAATGTCACCGGCAGGCACTTTCGTTTCCCAGACGACCCGGTTTTAATCTTACCCGAAACGGGTGACTCGCTTCCCTGTTTACCGAACTTCACTCAAAGCCGACGCGAGGGAGGGGGAAGCCGAGGCGAGCCGGGGACTGGGCGTCCTTGGTGCCTCGCACCAAGGACGAGTCTCTACGCACCCTTTCTCCCTCGCATTGAGTCGTGGGGAAAATGCGAAAAGGTCGTTTTGCTGACTTTTTTTTTTTTAAAGAATACCGGCTTCTTCGGCCATCAACGAGGTACGGTCAGCCGGGAACGAACGCTCAATCTCGGATTCTCGTTCCATGTGTGCGATTTGTATCTTCCTGAGCAGCTGGCGTGCAGATGAAAAGAAAATATCTTTCAGTGACCTGTTTCTTACGCCTCTTTGTCCGCCCGGCTTCAGAATCACCCAGCGAGCGAAAAAGACTGTGCCCAAGATTTCTCGACGTTGGCGGATGTTCGTTTTGCGCGTTCGTGGTTTTCGCTAAGCGCGCTACTGACGCCTGGTGCACCCGCGGCGGCGGCATTAGGGACGACATCGTGAGTGTGCCCGGGATTTCTCAACGGCGGCGGATGTTCGTTCCGCGCGGTCGTGGTTTTCGCTAAACGTGCTACTGAGAGCATACGTGTGTGTGTCTGTGTGGTGCACCTGCGCGGTTTTATTACCGTACGTCTAGGAATTTGCCCAGCGGCATTGTGAGTACCTTGAAAGATATCTTTAGCGGCAAAGAACTCGGTTGTTCCTATTTGGTCTGATTGATTTTGTCTACAGCTGTGCAAATTGTTTCACTGGTATCGACCCGGTTAAATAGATACATAGAACCTTCAGGTCTATGTGGAATAAACACTTATTGTTACCGAATCGTCCAGCATCTGGTAAACATACACCAACCACGGTTCACAGGCTTCCTCCTAAGTGCCATCCGTTGACTTCCGAAAAAGAAAGGAAAAACACGGTGAATTCCGGCCAATTTTCAACAGTTTGCCAGAGTCTTTGCTGAACATATCATCCTTTCATGCGATAAAACGGAATGTAAGAAAATGGTGCTTCACGCTCGCGCAATAATAATTATATAATTACTTTGTGCGTATTCGTTGCCCCCATTCCTACATTATTGTTGTTTGTTTGTTTTGTTTCTCCAGTGTTCACTGTGTCACGGTATTTTATTGCCTGCCTGGTCTCACATACAAGCACCTTTATGCTTTCGTGGGCCAGCACGCACACATGTATTTTTTTAAAGATAATAAAGATATTATTATCTAGTGATCTGGTAAATTGTGGCTATACTGGAAGCGAAAAGAGTCCCATAATCCAGTAAGATAGAATTTTACTGGAAATATACTCTTGGTAAAAATCTGGTGACATTCTAATAAAAATTCTCAGTGACATTCGGGTAAAAACCAGTAACATTCCTCTAAAACAACCGGTGACATTCCAGTAATATCTCCGGTGACATTCATAACACGCGATGCCACGGTCGGCATCGGCCCAAGACAACAGTCGGACCCAACAAATAAAGAAACTAAGTGAATAAAAATAAAAAATAAAAAGGAAGCCGTTCTCGGGCGGCGTGTTCTTTGATGAGAGGTGTTGCTCGCAATGTTCCTGGTTTGTTTTCTTTTTTGTTTCTTTTACGTAGAGGATGCCACGACCCTTATTTGAAGCTGATTTGTTAATTCAATAACAAACAACGCGTTGGAACGAAGGAGGAGGGAGTCTTGGCGTCAGAATTCGACGTAGTCTAAATGAAAATAAAAGTAAGAATGCACAATATATGCCGTACTGCAAGACCGCCGCCGACGACCGTTAGGCTATTTATTTTGTTTCTTTAGATTTTTATCGCGACCACTATTCCACCGTGCCTCAGATTTTCCGGCGGAGGTCCGGCAGTTTTTGATAACTATTATTATCGTCGTTTGAAGGGCACTCTTCCTATGCTGCTTCGTCTTCGTTCCTGACGCCATAAAAATATGGGCGGGAAAAGTTAGCGCCACGTATAAAAAAATAAAAAGTTTAGTTCAAGGTCGGATTGGTTTGTGGATACAATTAGTCCAATATTAATTAGCCCAATTATATAGCTTTGTTATTAGCATCTTTGTGTGCATGCGTGAAATACAGCACCCAACGAGAAGACATGAGAAGAACGCTGCAAGTGCTGGACCGTAGACCATTTAATGCCACCAAAATCCTGGGCCGGAGAACACTTGGCGGTATCAATGTATCGTTTTGAAAGCGCCACAAAAACACGTCGGGGACACTGAACTTTAGGACCAACTTTGAGTGCGTGAGTGTGTGATGTGTGTGTATGCCATTCTTTATTTCTAGATTGTAGGCGCGAAAAATCTACACGGACTAGTGTGGCCTGAGTAATGCAGAGTCTAGGCCAACATCTGGGTGCTGTTACTCAGGCCCTAGTCAGTGTGGATTTTTCGCGCCTATAATCTAAACAGAAAGAATATTTTTATGGCGTCAGGAACGAAGCAGCATAGGAAGAGTGCCCTTCAAACGACAATAATAATAATTATTAGAAACTGCCGGATCTCCGCTGGAGAGTCCGAAGCACAGTGAAGTAGTCGCCGCGATAAAAAATCTAAAGAAACAAAATAAATGGCCTAACGGTCGTCGGCGGCGTCATTAGGACTCGCCGAGTGCGGAGTATAACGGTCTTGGCATACGGTCGTTATTTTCTTTTCTTTTCTCACGTCGAATTCGGACGCCAAGACTCTACCTCCTCCGTTCCAACGCGTTGTCAGCTTCAAGTAAAATTCGTGGCACCCTCTAAAAAAAAAAAAAAAAAAAAAGAAACTTTTCGAGCAGCCAGAGCAGCATGGCCGCTCCTCCTCTCATCAAAGAAGACGCCGTCACGCCGTCCGAAAATCCAACCGCTCTCTTCTTATTTTTTCTTTTTATTCACTTTGTTACTTTTTTGTTGTTGGGTTCGACTGCTCCCTTCTCTGTGACGATGCCGTCTGTGGACATACGTTTGGCGTTTGTTTTGTCACGCGATGGTGTGGTCCGACCGATCAACCAATGAGTTTGTTGGAATTGTGTCACGAGGTAGAAAATGGCGGATCAAATAAAAATAATAAATGCAAAGAAGCGCGCAGTTCCCCCTCGGCGCTTTATTCTTCCAGAGGCGAGCATCGCAGTGCCATGGCGTTCAACTTGTGCCGTCTTCATGACGCCATGAAAGATCATCTTGAAGCAATTAATTTGCTTCAGCGCATGGGCCTGCTCCTGGCTCCTGGGTTTTCGTGCGTGTCCAGAGTGCGAAGCTGCGATGACAAGCTGCAAGTCCGCGATAGATCTGCGGATCGCTACACGTGCGGGTGCGGTGTGTGGATGACTCGTGCGGTGTACAAGAGGAAGCCGGTCAAAGTTCAGTGCCGGGGCCAGGTCTCGGTACGGAGCGGTTCCTTTTTCGAAGGATCGCACCTGACGCTTCTCCAACTCATGAAAATCATCCTCCGGTGCCAGAACCTACCGTGCGCCGTCATTCAGCGGGAGACTGATATCGCAAGTAAGACAATAACTGATTGGGCGAGCTTTTGTCGGGAGGTTGTGGTAAATGCCGTTTTTAAGCATTCAGGCATGATTGGTGGCGAAGGCGTGACTGTAGAACTAGACCAGAGTATGTTCGGTCGGCGAAAGTACCATCGCGGGTATTTAAGGCCTGGCCAGTGGGTTTTCGGCGGTGTGGAGCGTTGCAGCGGGTGCTGCTTTCTTGTTCCCGTGGAGACCTGTGACGCTAAAATCCCTGCAAGGGCTAATAACCGAGTGGGTCCGCCCTAGAACAAGAATAATCACTGACTGTTGGGCTGGCTGTAGCAAGCTTGCAGATGACGCTCGCTTCACGCACCTCACCGTCAACCACAAGCTACACTTTGTCGACGCGAACACTGGTGCGCATACCAATACGGTGGATCGCACCTGGGCCCACGTCAAAACTCTCTTCCATCTGGACGGCGCGAGAGCCACCATTTCACTGGTCACAGTCACCTTGCAAAATTCATGTTGTGGAGGAGAGAAGGCGCGCGGAAACACTGATAGATTCCAGTCGTTCGTCGCCGTGGCCGCCAAAATCTAGAGCCCCGACGCAGACAGGGCGATGATTCTGACGGCCCCGGTGACTTCGAGTGATCCAGCTGCGCTGAGCCCGTCGCCCGCCTGAATGCATAAAGGCGACTTATGCGCCAACCGCTTGTCAAGTGCTCGTCACGTCAGATATAGGTTCTGGTAGCGATTTAAACGGCCCTTTTCGGGGCCCCCATATTTTGCAAACGGAGCTGTTTTCTGAATGCCGCACCCCGTGTCTCTGTAAAACGTTCACAGGAAAGACCCAGCAAAGTTATGTGGTTCCCAACTTGAATATCGCGTGTTATGATTTACAATAAAAATTGTTCTTGCTTATTTCGCGCGCATTTGATCGCAATAAATGCCGCCGTTGCAGTCGTCCCGTGGTGTGCGGACGACGAAAACCCAGAAGCCAGGAGCCGGCCCATGCGCTGAAGCAAATTAATTGCTTCAAGATGATCTTTCATGGCGTCATGAAGACGGCACAAGTTGAACGCCATGGCACTGCGATGCTCGCCTCTGGAAGAATAAAGCGCCGAGGGGGAACTGCGCGCTTCTTTGCATTTATTATTTTTATTTGATCCGCCATTTTCTACCTCGTGACACAATTCCAACAAACTCATTGGTTGATCGGTCGGACCACACCATCGCGTGACAAAACAAACGCCAAACGTATGTCCACAGACGGCATCGTCACAGAAGAGGAGCAGTCGAACCCAACAACAAAAAGTAACAAAGTGAATAAAAAGAAAAAATAAGAAGAGAGCGGTTGGATTTTCGGACGGCGTGACGGCGTCTTCTTTGATGAGAGGAGGAGCGGCCATGCTGCTCTGGCTGCTCGGAAAGTTTCTTTTTTTATTTTTTTTTATTTTTTAGAGGGTGCCACGAATTTTACTTGAAGCTGACAACGCGTTGGAACGGAGGAGGTAGAGTCTTGGCGTCCGAATTCGACGTGGTAGAAAAGAAAATAAAATAACGACCGTATGCCAAGACCGTTATACTCCGCACTCGGCGAGACCTAATGACGCCGCCGACGACCGTTAGGCCATTTATTTTGTTTCTTTAGATTTTTTATCGCGGCGACTGCTTCACTGTGCTTCGGACTCTCCAGCGGAGATCCAGCAGTCTCTAATAATTATTATTATTGTCGGTTTGAGGGCACTCTTCCTATGCTGCTTCGTTCCTGACGCCATAAAAATATTCTTTCTGTTTAGATTATAGGCGCGAAAAATCCACACTGACTAGGGCCTGAGTAATAGCATCCAGATGTTGGCCTAGACTCTGCATTACTCAGAGCCACATAGTCCGTGTAGATTTTTGCGCCTACAATCTAGAAATAAAGAATGGCATACACACACATCACACACTCACGCATTCGAAGTTGGTCCTAAAGTTCAGTGTTCAGACATGTTTTGTGGCGCTTTCAAAACGATACATTAATACCGCCAAGTGTTCTGCCCAGATTTTGGTGGCATTAGATGGTCTACGGTCCAGCACTTGCAGCGTTCTTCTCATGTCTTCTCGTTGGGTGCTGTATTTCACGCATGCACACAAAAGATGCTAATAACAAAGCTAAATAATTGGGCTAATTAATATTGGACTAATTGTATCCACAAACCAATCCGACCTTGAACTAAACTTTTATTTTTTTATACGTGGCGCTAACTTTTCCCGCCCATATTTTTATGGCGTCAGGAACGAAGACGAAGCAGCATAGGAAGAGTGCCCTTCAAACGACGATAATAATAGTTATCAAAAACTGCCGGACCTCCGCCGGAAAATCTGAGGCACGGTGGAATAGTGGTCGCGATAAAAATCTAAAGAAACAAAATAAATAGCCTAACAGTCGTCGGCGGCGGTCTTGCAGTACGGCATATATGTGCATTCTTACTTTTATTTTCATTTAGACTACGTCGAATTCTGACGCCAAGACTCCTCCCTCCTTCGTTCCAACGCGTTGTTTGTTATTGAATTAACAAATCAGCTTCAAATAAGGGTCGTGGCATCCTCTACGGAAAAGAAACAAAAAAGAAAACAAACCAGGAACATTGCGAGCAACACCTCTCATCAAAGAACACGCCGCCCGAGAACGGCTTCCTTTTTTATTTTTTATTTTTATTCACTTAGTTTCTTTATTTGTTGGGTCCGACTGTTGTCTTGGGCCGATGCCGACCGTGGCATCGCGTGTTATGATTCAAATAAAAATTGTCCTTGCTTATTTCGCGCCTTTGATCCCAATAAATGCCTACGTTGCAGTCGTCCCGCGGTGTTGTTGCTTGCTCGATCGCCGTCGGCGTGTCTCAGCTTCGTCGTCTTTGCTAGCGGCGCACCGGCGGAGGCGGTTGATCTGACATACCGCGTTCGGCTTTGGCTAGCAGACGGCGTTCGTAAAATGGCGTCAGCTGTTGCTGGCTTCACGCGGCGGTACCGTGCGTGCTTCCATTCATTCGGCGTTCGTTGCCATGGTGACGGCGAGGAACGCAGACGAACTATATGTTGCGGAAGAACGCTGCGGCGCAGCGATACCAGGTGCGTTCTAAGGCCCTTCCCGCATGCTTTTCAATGGGCGGAAGGCGAACAAAAGAGTTCGAAATAAGGACTTAACGCAGAATGCTGCATTTCTCCAGCGCCTCATAATTTGACGAGCGTTGCACGAAAAGCATGTTTTTAGACCGGAGTTTGGACATAGTTTTTTACCACAACATGGGTCTAAAGTATCAATGTGCCCGAAGTTGTTTATAGCTAGGGTTCCGTGGATTTTTCTGCGTGACCAAAAACTCTACGCTCGCACCGCACCCACGCGCCGCACCGCGCCCACGTGCCGCACGTGCCGGCGTCTTCAGCAGTAACTATTCTAAAGCAAAAGCCTAAAACAAATGGCATCTTGACGCGCGTTTGTCAACACTTTATTTTGGTTATTTACTTCGAACACTTTTATACGGGAAAGGCGTGCGCGTGCGACGCGTAGAACACCATCCCTGCATTCACCTTGAGGCTTGGGTTGCCTAAAGTCACTTGATCCTGGAAAGTAACGCCAAGCTCTCCCTGTGGTCGCCATCTTGGTCCATGAAATGAGCACTTTCTCTTGACCCCGCCATTCTTGGTGAGCCGATCTAGATTCGCTGGTGACGGGTAGCTTTATAGAGTCGTTTTTTGTATACCAAGATTTTGCTAACCACACACCGGCGAAACAAGCGTTCACCTTCGTACCACCACCAGATGTTGTGTCGGTGCTTGGAGGCACTGAAAAATAAGTTTACTGTCTTGAAATACGCTAGAAGAACAATATAATTGTAAGAGATCCACGGAGATGGCCATGATTAATAAGTTGATTGCATACAAAGTGCCAAAGACTCTTATATTGGTGAGGAACGCTTCCAGTACGATGGTGCTCCATGGTGATCTTGGCGCGACTGGTTTAGAACGATCCCCTGGAAGCTTCGAAGATTTAAATGGACCAAGATGGCGATTTCCATGGCAACGTAGACCGATTAGCCAATCGCCTTGCGAGGTTTGGGTCGTCTGTATGTTAGTATCCGTTTGTGTCCGGCTAGCAGGTAGGGAAGGCAATGGCGCTACTTTCCCAGGATCCAGTGACTTTAGGGTTGCCGTTCTCTATTTTCAATTTCACTTCTTTTCTCTCGTCGTAATGTGGAGGACACGTACAGTCCGGACTCCTGAAGACCAACGCGCCCACGAAGAGCAACGGGGGAACGGGGATGACAGTGTCAGCGGCGGCGGCGGGCGGCACGTGTGTGTGTGTAACTTTAGTCACGATGACCGCCGATCAAGACAATAATAGTGTTCATACCTTTGATCAAAATTCTTGTGTCACGTCTGTGTCGTGTGCTAAAGAGCTTCGCTGGTCATCCACCTTCACAGAATCGAAAGGCTCCGAATTTTTTTATTATTTCAGGCTACCACACATGCGTACGCAAACAAGCTAAACAAAGTATGTGTTAAATATGAGATGTAATCATTAGATGGTTGCCTAATCGGTTTATTCCGATGGAGCCTCCGATGGAGCCTGGCGCTACATTCCTAGCCCGGCGTTTGTCTGCTCGAGCCCCGCTAGAGTCCCTCATGGAAGTATTCACAGTATTCACTGGCGGCCATATCTTTGTGCGCGAATGCTGAGCGCGTGCTGACGGCGAGCTGCCACAGTTCTTTCGCCACGTGCATTCCGCACCACCAAGATTGCCGGTCTTAGCAGCCCATTGATGTAAGCTCCTTCTGAGCATGCGCTCTAAACAGCACCCACAAATATGGCGTCCAGTGAATACTCCTATTCGCGACTCCCAGCAAAACGGACGCCACCACAGCGGGAAACTGACCAGGAACCAGCCGGTCCAGGTCGCTCCGCGCCCCTCCGCGTCTCTGGTGGCTTTCGCGGACAGGTGTTGTCGGCGCGGTGGCGAACGATGAATTCGGACGAGGTCCAGTCTGCCTGTCTGTTCATTAGTGTGGTGAAGCCTCAGTAAATTGTTTCCTTCCATCACGCGTTTGAAAGCCCGTTTACTGCACAACACACGGTCGCGTGCTTTCGATTTCTTGAATGGGGAGGAATCACGGAAAAACGTTTTGATTTCTTGTCTGCCTCGAATCACATTCAAAGTGACCAATACTTGGTAACTGATAAGTGGTTTCTTTATAAGGATGCAGAACATTGGACTGAGGACGACAGACGAGGGCTGTGTTCCTAAATTTACTCGATCCGACTCCGGAGTAAAGGTTTCGTACCGGGGCGTTCCAAAACTTACTCGAGCTTACTCGATGACGTCAGAACTCGCGTTCCAGAAGCGGGTTGTTTACTCCGGAGTAATTACTCACGTTACCCTCCTCGATCGGTGGGTAACCTCGGATCAAGTCGAGTAAATACGTCACGTGATCTGTTCGTCGTCTGCTTTCTGCGCCGACAGCGGTCAAAGCTCGCTTGCTCCGTTGGTTTTGGTGGCGGACGTTCGAAATGAGAAAGAATGAGGTGCAGCATGTGTGGTTATTGCGATTTGCTGTTTTCAACGCACAGATTAACTGCGTTACATCCAGACCGTGCACCTTCCCCGGGAAGGTATACATGTTATTATGAGTGTGCGAGCGTAAACGGGAGCTTCTCCTCGTCCTCGGCGTTGGAGGGAATGCCATATTCTCACGTTCAAGGCTGCAAATGTTTAAACGCAGTAAATGATAAGGTAGTATTTTTGTTTCCTCCAGAGTGTTCGTAATGAGAGGATAACGCTTGTAAAGCACTGAAGGATTCAAAGATTTTATTGTAATCGTATTCGCGTCAAAGCGAACGTAAGTTTCATAGAAAAAATCGTAAGGGTGCAGGCGAGCAGTTTCAGGTTAATTCAACATGGGTAAGTTTCATATCATACTTGAGAAAGCACCCTCCCGCTGTACCACTGCACCGTGTGGAATCAACTTCTGCAAGACATAATCGGTACAAATTACAATGCGTGGAATATGTATGCTTAGGGCGCTCGCGCTGATTAATAAAAAAACATTTTTGATGTCTAACTGTAAGGAGTAAGTAATTTTCATCTCAATATACAGCTCATAAGGAAGGTGAGTAAAGGAGCTGGTGGATCCACCTCAAAAAACACCGCGTCGTCATTGATATTATCGTCTCTTCGAGTGCTTTCTTCATGATCAAAAGAATCGTCTGCTATTTTCTCCCATCACTGCTATGTTTTCTTTTTGCCGTAGTCCAAGACGAAGCCAATCCGCGTAGTATCCAGGTGATTATCCCGGCCGTTCCAAAATCGAGTCGCGGATCGTTTACTCGCGATGTCACGTGGTATTACCCGCTGACGTAGGAGGCAGGTTACTCGGGTAAGATTTGGAACATAGCCGAGGTGTTTCATTGGAGGGAACACCAATGTTGCAGTCAAGTGAATGAGAAGGTTCAATAGCTGCTTTTCTTGAGTTTGGTTGTGTTTGATTCGCATCAAGTTTGAGCCACCCACGCCGGTCGGTGCGTTGACTATTCATCTTGGCTGCTTTTGGCCGAAAAAGCTTCTGGACCACACTGAAATAGTTGGGCTGATTTCGCAATTACTTGATTCAGGAAAACCTGCTCGCTGCATATGATTAATGAGGAAAATTATCTGCTTTCAAAACGTGGGGGACGCGTCTCGCAAAGTTAGAAGCTGTTACGGCATTATGATCTATCGCGCCTCAATACTTATATTATACCCCCGTCGACCCGTCAGCAATATACGTCTACATTACCCAGGTTGACCGGCCACAGAAAATATTCATTTTCTCCGTTCAGGATTCGAAGTCAAGTCCAATGCAGAGAGGTTCTGGGTGAATTTCCGATGAACACTCTCTTCAGTTTGTCTGCATTCGTCTCCGTGCTACCGGCTAGAACCATTTGGCTAAGTTTAACTAGTATCTCTCTGTCTGTCAAATATTATTAAGCAGTTCACCTAATAGCTAGTCAACTAAGCTCATATTTCATCCCGAAGAATATACTAATATCGCTTTAGTGGGACATAGTACGTAATATAATACATAACCCGCTCGTCAAAATGACTTCTCGATTGCTACTAAAACCAGAATTGAAATACGAGTATCAGCTGCTTAGTGGGGCGCCAGCGGGTTAAAATGCTCCTTGGTTCAAGAAGCGCTTGCTTAATTTTCGTAATTTTCCTGCAGCCTGTGTTGTTGACCGAGCAGACGACTGGAGCTGTTTCTTAAACGCGGATACGCACAAAAGCTCGATTTCGTGGACAGATAAGTCGCATGGTCGAGGCATGCGAGTTAGCTGAAAATTGCTCTCGGTGGAACAATTCTGTAGTCATCGCCGCTTTCCTTAGATGATCAAAACTGATTAAAGTCTATTACCGTCTCTCCGGAGCCCATAGTTTCGGTTTTGACCGAAATCTCCGAAACGAAAGTTTGACATGAAAAGAACAAAAAAAAAAAAAACACCGGAAAAACAAAACTATGCTCTGCAAGTTTATGTGCACCGGCTACACCTAACCGTCTCAGTTCAGATATTTATAAAATTTGGCATTAAACAGAAGAAAATCAGTTAAATTGAATGCGCCACCCGTTCAGGCAGAGCCCGGCCGAGCCGACGCGACCTGGACTCAGCCGCCATGTTTGTTTGGTGGTGGCGCCCTCATAGATTGCTGGAGTCGCGAATAGGCTCCTACGGGAGCCAGAGTTGCACGTTCATCTCCGTAGCGCCGTCTTTCCTGCACGGCATGTTGATACCACACCTCACGTGACTGAATTCGGCGAATAGCGGCGCCGCGCGTTCGAGGCGCGCAGCGCGCTCAGAAGCAGGGGAACGTACGGCGGGGCGCGTGCAACGTCTACTTTCCTGCACGGCACTTTATTCGGCTCCTCACGTGATGGGATCTCGGCGAACAGTGGCGCGGCGGCACGTGGAAAACAGACGCGCAACTCTGGCTCCCTGTAGTGTTGGCTGTTGTCCATCGCTGACGTATGTGGTTGGTATGCCGGCGTACCGAACCTTCATCTATGTTCACCATCCATGAACGGAGGCCCCCTGACGTTCAATTATGCCAGGAACCCAGCCTTTGCCGTTTGGAAACTTCTTAGTACAGACCGACTGTCTCACGCCCAGTTCCCGTGCGTTAGTGACGCTTTCCGTGCTGGCTGGCTCTTCAGGAAGTACAGTTTTTTAATCGTTCCAGAGCTGATGGAAGTTCCCTGCCATAAAGCAACCATGCTGGCATTTTTCCCGTTGCAACGTGAATGGTAGTGAGCTTTGTTTGAATAAAAAATTGGCCAGCACACAATTAACCTCTTCCTTTCCTTTCTTCCCGGGTGCAAGTTGTAGCTCCTGTACCATATGCGCTCCGCCTGTCCATTAGTCGCGGTATGGTACGGTGCACTCGTGACAGCGATGATCCCGTTGTTTCGGTAAAATGTTTTCATCTCCTCGGAAACCAGCGCCGCGCCATTGTCCGACAGAATCTTCCTTGGTAGACCACAGGTTGCTAAAATGGGCCGTAATTCTTTAATGATGGCGGCAGACGTCATATTGCGAACCACGCGCACTTCCAGCTACTTCGTGAACACGTCTACCACAACCAGAGAAACATGACCCTCAACAGAACCCGCAAAGTTCGGGTGAACAGTGTTCCACGGCTCGGTCGGCTTATTCCACACAGGGATAGGTTTCTTCGCAGGTGACTTCCGGTGTATCTGGCAGGTGCTACATGCAGCTACCCATGCTTCAATATCGGCGTCGATCCCGGGCCACCACACGTAGCTGCCGGCGCAAGCTTTCATCGCGACAATTTCGCGATGTCTCGGAGTGAATTAGAGCCATCGTCTCCCTTCTCAGGTGGTAAGGAATCACGACTCGTGTCCCCCAGTTTACGCGTCCTCTGTGTGTGGACAACTCTACCGCTTTACTTCTGTACGGCGAGTACTCTGGGGACTGATACCGATGAAGAGTGCCTTCTTGTGCTGCCTGGTATACGGTCACCAGGACAGCGTCACGTGCTGTCTCCCTGGCTACTTCGGTCCGCAGAGAGCGGTGGGCGGGTCAAAGCCTCAAACATCAGGATGCCTCCTCGTACTTCTGGCTCCTCCTCCGTGGTGGACATAGGAAGTCGGCTTAGAGCGTCCGCGTTCTGATGGCGATTTCCTGGCTTGTATCTCAGCTCATACTTATAAGCGGCCAATTTTACGAACCATCTGGTCATCCGCGGTGACAACACTTGTAGAGCGGGCTTGTCAGCTCCTAGAATGCCAAGGAGAGGTTGATGATCGGTGTAGATTATCATGCTTCGTCCCGCGACATACTGATGAAAATGGCTGACTCCATACACAATGGCTAGGCCCTCTTTGGTCAAGTTGTGAGTAGTTGCACTCAGCGGTTCCCAGTGTCCTGGACGCAAACGCAATCGGAGCCTCTCGGCCGTCGGAGTTCAACTGTGCTAATACGGCACAAACACCGCAAGGCGAAGCGTCGCAGGACAACAGCAGTGGCTTTCTTTCGTCATAGTGTGCCAGTAGTGTATAGCAGCACCACCGGATCCTTCAACTTCTGGAAAGCCTCGCGGTCGTTTTCCTCCCACCGCCACTCTGTCTTCCGTTTCAGTAGGTGATAGTGCTCTTTGGCAATCGTTGCTCTATTCTGTAGAAATTTGTCATAAAACGCAAACAGTGCCAGGAAGGACTGCAGCTCTGTCTTGTTCCTTGGCTCGGACGCCTGCACTACGGCCTGAATCTTGTCCTGCGTGGGATGAATGCCGTCCGCATTGATGAGGTGGCCAAGAAATTTTACTTCACTCACCCTGAAGCGGCACTTGGTTTCCTTTAGTCTTAGTCCTGCATATTCCAGTCTCGTCAGTACTTGATCAAGTCGATAGCTATGTTCTTCCGCAGTCTCCCTCTGATGATAATGCCGTCTATGTACTCACTGACTCCTGAGATGCCTGCTAATGTTGTGTCCATGACTTTCTGGAAGATTACAGGAGCTGCCGCCACTCTGAAGGGAAGTCTCTTCACTCGATACAGGCCCTTGATGGCGTTGATTGTCAGTACCTCGGCCGTGTCGTCTGTCACCCGTAGCTGTTGATAAGCCTGCGCCAGGTCCAGCGTCGAGAAGACTGTGCCACCGCGTAGGTTAGACAAGGCTTCAGTGCGTGTCGGCAGCGGATAAGCCACCGCTTTCGCTGTATTGCTCACCATGCTGTGGTAGTCCCCGCAGATCCTCACCGAACCACCCGTCTTTCTAACCACCACCATGGGCGCGGCCCATGTTTAATGTTGGACCTGCTCCAGGATGCCCTGCTTTGCAGTGCCATCAGTTCGCATTCCACGACAGCACGCAGGGCGAAAGGTACCTAGCGTGCCTTGAGGAATCTTGGCATTGCTGACTCCTTGATTTCCAACTCGACAGCTGGGCCGTTGTACCCTATGATGTCGGACTTGAACACCGCTTTGTGCGCACTGAGAACCTTCTGGACTTCTTTGTCTCGCGAAAGATGGTGTATCCAGCTGACCTGGATCTTTAGCGCTGGAAATCGATTTCTGCCCATCAAGTTGCGCCCTGTTCCACTTGTTACAACCAGCGGTAGAACGTAGTCCTTGGACTTATGTCTCACGTGCACTTCAGCTGAACCAAGGGACACTCAAGCCTTCGCCAGTCCATGTCCGAAGGATAACGTTCTCTTTCTGCAGGTGCGGAGGTCTGGTCGGCCGCACCTTCCGGTATGTGGCCTCACTGATTACAGTAAATTTTGCTCCTGAGTCTGCCTCAAATTCTATTAACTTTCCTTTGACCCTGAGAGTCACCAGGTACTCTGGGAACGAAACTGGTCGCACGTTGCGCGTTCAGCTCTCGCATGTCCCACCCGTAGCTTTTAACAGAAGCTCCACTTTGTGTTTCTAGGGCGTCCCCTTCTGCGCCGAAGCCCATCTGACAGGTTGAGCGACGCGTGCCAGTCCTCATCTTAATTTGACAAGCTCTTTTGATGTGTCCTATTTTTTGACAGAACCGGCTCGCTACCCTGCTGAATGGGCAACTGTCTTGCCTGTGCCGTCCATGGCAGCGGTAACATCGTAGATCCGGCTGTGTTTGATCCCTATCCGAGGCCTGTTTCGTAGCCTGTGGTTGTGTGACCCCATGCAGTTCCGCATTGAGAGTTTTAAGCCCCTGCTGCTGTTTTACCGTACTTTCCAGTCTTATTGCCATGTCGTATGCTTGCTTGAACGTGAGTGTTTGCCCTGCGAAAAGCCATTGCTGCAGACGCTCATCTTGCACACCGCACACCAAACGGCCTCTCAGAATTACATCCAGCGGCAGCATGGTTGGATTCAATGTCAAAGGGGTGGCGGCCGCCTCGTCCTTCAGCGCTAGTTGAAGCGGTCGATGCTCCGGCGCTATGTTGTGGCCACCGAGAGAGGTGTCAGCACGCCGAAATTCCAGTTGGCGGCTAATTTCTTTAATTCCGCCACATAGGTAGTGATGGACTCACCTGGATGTTGGTCGCGGTGTTGGAATTTGCTTCGGCTGAATAGTTCTGAAGGCCATGGATCGTAATGTGGTTGGAGCATGGACATGATGCTTTCAAAGGCAACTTCGCCGGGCTTTCTCGGGGCTATTAGCGCTTGCACAGTCTCGTAGGTTTCCGCGCCACAAAGGGTCAGCAGCAGCTGCTCTTCTTCCCGTGGTCTCTTATGGTCGTTTGCCTGGAAGATGAATTCCAACCGCTCCGCCCAGGCCGGCCATCCTGTCCCTTGGAATTCTTCGAGCTTGCCTTGTGTCGTAGTCATCCTGGAACCGCTGTTGGAGTTCTCGTCCACCCTCGTCGCCAATGTTAAATATGAGATGTAGACATTAGCTGGTTGCCTAATCGGCTTATTCCGATGGAGCCTCCGTTGGAGCCTGGCGCGACGTTCCTATACTCTGTTTCACCTTATGATGTACCGCAGGAAAGGCTACAAGCGCGAGCTCCTTGCTCTGGGGCATCATCTTGGCGGCACGAGCTTTCGTGACTTAAGAGCGGCTGCCAACGCTATGAGCTCGCGCTTCTAGCTTTCGCCGCGGTACAACATAAGGTGAAACGAAGTATAGCATTGCGTTTGTCTGCTCGAGCCCCGCGGCTCTCAAGCGCTCGGTGCGAGCGCAGCAGATGGTCACGAGCCGATGGGCGCAAGCTTGCCAACCGCTAAATAACAGTATCTAACACACGTTTGACACTCTTGTACGCGATGTTTGTAAGAATATTATTTCAGTTTTAGGACAACCTATACTTGTTTGGAGCTTTAAGACAGAAGATTACAGTTTTGTTTGGGGTCATTTTTCTTTTTTTTTTCTTGTGAAAATCAAAGATTTCAAAAACGTAACAAACACGTATATACCTCGTATCCACATTTTAAACAAAATTGTTTGTGCTTTATTTTGTTTTCGATTTGACATCACTCTGAAGCTTTATACAAGAAAGTGCTCATTGCATTAGGTACACTCAATAAAAACTCCGACAAACGCCAACACCGGGAAGGGGTGTTGAGTATAGAACCTTTCTTCTTTGTGCAGGACAGTTTTGCCTGAGCTAAAAATTTGTTCAGAAGAGAGGCTGCCTTTCCAAGAAGAAAATTATATGGAGTTCCAACTGCCATTATTTACCATTTAAAGAAACTAATTTTGTTTTATTATTACAATGTTTCGTAAAGGACATTGAATTTTGTTTATAATGTATCCTCTACACTTTTAATAAGGAACAATGAACAACTTAGTGACTACTCTAAAATTTCTAAAAACTTCTACGCAGTACTGAATGAGTCTTAAGTTTGGCTATTATTCCAAAAATAGACTCACCTAGCATAACCGGCTTTATCTCAGTGAAATTCACTTTTAGGTTCATATGAGGACTTATAACGTACCTTGAGCTCTGAATCAAAATGGCGGATACAAATCCCACCTTTTTAGACACCGATGTATATGTAATTAAACACTGACGTGTATTATTTCGTAGCACGGATTGGCATAGAAACTACAGAAAGTATTCCGGAGTACAAATACTAAGATACATATCCTTTAGGGTTAATATGTAGTTTGTGACATACATTTATTTTTCGTGTAACTGGATACCCCTTAGATGCTTCTGCAAAAACGGCAAAAAGTAATCCGGAATACAGATACAGATATATACTAAGGCGCATTTTTTCTCGATTGGGGGAGGGTGGGAAGGTGCAGGTTGTGACGAATGCAATTGATAGGCATCGTATTCCTCCTCTTGTGTCAGTTTATACACCCTCTTATCTCAGGCTCTTCATCTAATCATAGCTACCATTCCAAATGCCCCTGAAAATATTATCGCTCCAGTGACCCACATAAGTACTGAAGCCCAAAGGCTGCCTGCCATGCTTCACAAAAGGCGTCTGGCTAAAATGAGCTCTGCTTTTCTGCAAGGGGTATCAAACCGTCGTCCAAAGACTTGTTCACACACTTGCAACCGCTTACTATTCAGTGTCTTAAAACGTCTTAAAGGGCAACTGCAAAGAAAAAAGTGTTTTTTAAGCAGCGTAATTGGGACAAGCATGCCACAAAACAAATCTTCCGCGAAAAAACAATTTTTTTTCTAGCAATATTTACGCCACAGGACGTAATTTAGTCAGAGTCACAGCTTCTCGATATTGGAAACTCCCGCTCGTTCGACGAGGGCGTAATGGCTGTTATATGTCACTCCGTGACGTATAGCAGCCACTACGTGACGTATAATACCAACTTCGTGGCGCGCAATTTAAAACGGACGAAATAGCCGCAAACTAAAATCAGTCTCGCGCAATAAATATTGCTGTAAAAAATTTTGTTTTCGGCGGGAAAATTGTTTTGTGACATGCTTGTCCCAATTAGGCTGTTTAAAAATACATTTTTTTTCTTTGCAGTTACCCTTTAAGGTCTCTTACTTCGAGAGGACACTCCGGCGCCCTCTATCGAGTGGTCACGGGACACTTGACATCTCCAAATATTTCTTAATTTTTTCACACATCATGTTTTTCTTTTTTGGCTTAGAAACTTTTGACAATGTTATAAATGACTATGTTTATAGATAGTTCGTGCATTTGATCTCACAAATACTGCAAAACATTCGCTCTAGTGAAATGCAATTCCAGGGTCACCTCAAAGATGGCGCCAGCATGCCGGTGTTCTTTCGTCGTGCGAGGTCACATGAACTCGGTCGTAAGCAAGTGCAAGCATGTAAACTCATCTTATGGTCTTCTGAGCAACCCAAAGTAGAGAAATCGAAGAACAGAGCCAAACCTGTCTGCACTAAGGCACCCTAGCCTCCACGGACTTGTTCCAACATTAGAGGAAAATACGCTGTTGCACGTCTTCTGCTGTCCACGATTTGTGGTTTCCTCCTCTCCACTTGACACTTTTTCAGCATGTGCTACGCTAAAGTGCAAGTAGTAGAGGGCTTTATGAGAAGAAAGTATTCTGCTATTGCTGGTAAACTTTCTTCCTTGCAATTGTCGTTTAGACTTAGATTTCCTCCCTGTAGAGGGGGTTATGCGGCTGGTTTACCAAAAGTAGATTTCAGTTTATCGTCAAAAACGGCGAATGTAAGGATACACCTAGGGATGGCAGAGTATTGCAATACAATCAATACGTAGTAAATGTATTTTACTACAAAGACACAAATGCATTTTTCAAATGTAAGATATACATATGCTAGAACGTATCTCTAACATGCTATAGCGAAAGACTTGTATCGCGATATTGTTCAGCCTTGTTTCAGAACCCGGTTATATGAAACAAAAATATTTTTGTCACTTTGCATTCAGCAGGACTAACTTCAAAACCAAGCACGTGCTTATCTGCGTGCGCAAATAAATGAATTTTATTGTTCTAAAAAATGAAGTTCCGGTAGAAAATTATATTCAGCAATCGGTTTCGGTTACACTTCATTCAGTGACGACTTTCTGCTTGTGTAACACAAGCAGAAATAAAAATTCGATTTATGCACGAGAACTCAGCCTTTTGTCTTCAAAGTGAGTATGCACGCCAGCTGGTAAAGCACAGCTATTTAATCCTTAAAAGTGAGAACGGACAAGACAATCAAAAATACGAACCTCCAAACAAATTGAAAATATTGTTTCTTAAACTACATCCTTAAAAAGGCACACGATGAAAACGAAGTACAGTTTGAAATCTTTGAAAGAAATCGATTTCTTCGGTGGTAAGGAAAACAGGGCTTAGCAAGAACCCTTCCAAATAAAGGCACCTAACTTCAAAAGAACAAAGCCAGGGCGACCAGATAGTAAGACGAATTAATTAGAAAATTCAGTAGGGAGACAAAGTGAGCTACAATGAGAGCAAATCCCAGTAAGACAAAGAACGAAACAAATTTACCGCTTTCAAAAATAACCGCCCAGAACTTTATTTTTATGAGCATTTGCTTTATATGTCACGCAATAGTTAATATGCTTTTTCTTTCTTCCAGGTGTGTCGCTTGTGTTTTATTATCTCTAGCAACTCTTCGTAGCAACGCTTTCATCAACGATTTTGACGGAGATTGTCAGAAATTATTTGGTAATCGATATTTTCCTGCGTGGACTCAGAAGCCAACATCAGGTCAGTATTCTCCAGGCTGTTCTCGTGCGCTATTTAGGTAAAACAAAATCATATAAATAAAGCAATGAACGGAATGTATTGACACTTTTAAGAAAAGTGTCTTTTGGTGGTGCATTTACCATAATAAAAGTTTATGGGTGTAGATTTTAACGAAAATATTAAACAAAACAAAAACAAACAAACAAAAACTGAAGAAAGAGTTGGTAAAAGGCGAGCTGGTTGAAGTTCCACATAATAAAATAAAACAGTGACTTTTTTTTGTCTCCGGTATTAAAAAGAAACAAAGACTGTTCGTTTTTTATGCCCAGGCAGGAAAACGGCTAAAGCCTTCTGGTAGACTGCTTGCTGACAGCTATATACCCCCAATACATTTATAAAGAAAAAATCTTTCGGTTATATATATTAAAACTGCTTTCGAACATTTATAAAAAAGTTTTATCGTTTTTGTTTTGTGTTTTGTCGTCTGAGAGTAGCAGCGTTAGGCCGAAGGATTTTTTGCCATTTTCCTCCTTGTGCAAAAGAAGAAGAAAAAAACCGTTTTTAGGCTTATTATTTTTTCACTCGGTAACTACATTATTACTTTTAGTATGCTAAAGACAGCACCTAAGGACAGCGTGTTGAAAATTTTCAGTGCACTCCATTCTTTTGTTTGTATATAGGGGAATCTATTTCAATTCGTTAAAAAAAGAAGCTCATGTCTTAAAAATGTTTTGAAAAACATATATGCTGGGCAAATTCTTTACTAGGACACAACCAGGCTTGTGCCCGTTACTTGAAAAATGTAATTGGTCAGAATTACAAATCACCGAGCCTAAAATGTAAGAGATTACAATTACAAATTACTTTCGCTGAAACGTGACGGATTGTTGAAGGAAGAGTAAGTAAACATGCGAGCTGGTTGATGTTACACCTATTAAAAAATAGAAAAAAACGGAGACAACGAATGGAGAAGGGGAGTTGAGACGTTTTGTGTTTGTCGCCTTCTTTGTCCGTCGTCTCCGGTGTTTTTCAAACATGGGTGACGGATTACTTTACTCGCTACGTTACAAATTACTTTCTCGTTATTTTTGCCGTACACTTCTCAAGAAACAAATAGAAACAATTTCGATGTTTTCAAAAATGTTCTGCAAAACTACTTTCCATTTCTCGTACGCCCACATTATGGTAGTCCTTGTAAAAGTAAGATATTGTATTTAAGAGAAAGAATGTAGGCGCACTCCATTGATTGCGCCGTAGAGCATTTGGTCACGTCGTAATAGCATGAACTGAAACTGCTCAATCGAAATTAAAAACTGAGTGGCCAACTAGTTCCCAGAGTGCACTGCGTGATACTTCGCCGCGATAGGACGCTTCCAATTCCTTAAGAAGTCTATTCTGGACAGACGGTTTTCGAGCTGAAAGAAAACGAATTTAGAGCCGTAAAATGAGTTTTGGCTAGTTAAACTTTATTACACTATGTCAAAAAAAAAATGCTCATCGAGCCTAAATATTTTGTTAGTGTACCGTTACACATATGCTTATTCAACGAGCACAACGTCGTTATAAATAAATAAAGTTATCTTGGCAACAAACGCCTTTGAATGCACAACAAAACTCCAAAAGTACAAATTTCAAATCAATGTGCTTAAAAAGGTCAATCTCAAATACTTTCATTTTTTTTATCATGAGCCCTTGGTATGGTCTAAAACATTAAATAATATCAGATGTAATGCAAGGTTTCTAATTATAAATTTGCACATTCGAAAATACGATACATTCTAAGTCCCTTTTTTTAAGATGCGATGCTAGGCTGAAGACATTTGTCTCTGCCAGAATATTAATTATTTTTGCCAGTTGCTCATAGTGATGGTTTTTTAATTACACATTTATATTGTTTAATGAAAAAGTCAAAGCAATCACAAGTAAAAGAACATTTCCCTAAACTAATTAAGGAAAATCAACAATTTATATTTACCCTCTTAATGTCTTATTCCAGATACTGTGGCACTCGGCACCAGAGCCAGGTAGTATCGCGATACAAATGTATCGCGATAGTATATTAGAGATACTTTCGAGTACCTGTATCTCTGTATAGAAACACATTTAAAAAAATGTATTTGGATCTCAGTAGTGAAATACATTTACAATGTATCGCTTGTACAGTCGGGGACAAAAGTCCCCAGGACGCGCGAGCTGCGACTGAAACGTATTGCTCTGCCATATGCCGGCGGGTCGCCAGGTTTAGAGATCACACGAAAGCGCATGCGCGTCCCACTGTGCCTGCAAGCATGTGTGTTTTCCCGCTTTATGCGCCGGGGTGCCTAACTCGGAATCGGGCTCGTGGTACCGCCTCGGAGATAGCGCTTTGCGGCTGACGAGCGTTTGCTACAGATTCCGCAACTGGAGATACCGCCTGCGGCATTGCGCCGCATTTCGCTGTGTCAGCGCACCTTGCTTTATAAACCAGTTGTGTTGATCGCTCAGTTGAGCTGCCGTGACTTCTTGCTTTAATGTGCCATGTCAGTAAGCGCTATCTCCGAGGCGGTACCACGCGGCCGATTCCCAGTTAGGCAACCCGCCGCAGAAGAGCGGGAAAACACACATGTTTGCATGCACAGTGAGGACGCGCATGCGCTTTGTGTGATCTCGAAACCAGGCGACTCGCCGGCAGATGGCAGAGCGATGGGTTTCAGTCGCAGCTCGCGCGTCCTGGGGACTTTTGTCCCCGACTGTACGTTGTTGGGCTTAAATCCGGAGTCTGGCGAGCTGATGGACTTCTTCTGCCCGTTGGCACGATTCGTAAGAAAGCACGTGGAACCTTTACTCGCTTGTCCCTCTAGGTGCTCGATGAGTGCCCGAAGTTCAGGGTGGTTTCGCTGGAGTGCTGCCAACTCGCTGACATCCAGAACGCCGAGGAAACACTCATCGTCGTCGTCTTCGGTACAGGCAGAACAGGCTTCGACGGGTGCCCTTGAGAGGCAATCGGCGTCACTGTGCTTCGGACGGACTTGTACACCAGGGTCATGTCGAACTTCTGTAGTCGTAGTATAAGGTCTGGCGCCATTGTTTATCGCTTTCTTGAAGTGCTCTCGGTGACTATGTGTTGCCGGGCGCCGCTGCCTTCGCATTCGTGACATATGGTTCACCCGTAAAGAGATTGCCCTTGGGACGGAGCCCCGGCGGGAAGCTGGCTGGGGTATCGTGTTTCCTCTCCGTGCTCCGATGGATGGGCGAGCAGCATTGCATACCGGAGTGCCAAGGTTGTATGAGAGTTGTGCAAGACCTGACATCAGAACCGACGAATGGCAAAGCCTCTGAAGGAGTGATGTCAGTTTTGGCGAATAGCAAAGCCTCTGTAGAAATGATGTCAGTTCTGACGAATGGCGCTGGAGAAAAGTGATGTCAGTGTTCGGAGCTTCTTTCTATGTTCTTTCATTTTGGGGATTGTAAGCAGCGCGTATGCGCTGGTATTTAAGCGTGGTCTTGGCTGGAAAATGGGTTCTTGTCTGGAGCTAGGTGGGCAGGCCTCACCTCGAGTAGCCGCGGAGAGGGTCCGCGGGGCGGCCAGAAAGTTCCCTTCCTGCTTCGTAAAAGTTGCTGTATCGTGATTCCCTGTATATATATAGTATACCTACCCCATACCAATCCTCATCGAGCCTTCTCGCTGATGACATCGGGAGTCCGTGGCGCATCGAGAAGAACAAAGAACCATCTACTCGTAGGCTCCACCGGGCGAGGCGTCCGGACGGGTCCTTCACATTCGCGAGCCAGCACAGCGAGTGGTTGTCTGTGACCTCGCGAAAAGAGCTTCCATACAAATATGGGCGGAACTTAGTTATTGCCCAAACGAGAGCAAGGCGCTCCTTTTAGTCGTTGAGTGGTTCCGCTCAGGCGATGACTTGCTCTGCCCCCGTCTGCCTTTGGATTAGTAACGCGCCAAGTTCGGTGTTACTGGCGTTCGTGTGGATCTCTGCTTCAGAGAACTGGTCGAGATGGCATCGGGGGCGTGTGCAGTCTTCATTTTAGCTCATCAAATGACCGCTGGTGTCCTTCTGTCCACTCAAACTTTACGGCGTCCCTCGTGAGGTGCGTCAACGGCGTGGACAGCTTGGCGAGAGTCCTGAACAAATCGCTCTGCAGTAGGCACAGAGTCAGAGAAGTCGTCTCACGGCCTTCTTGTCACATGACGGCGTAAATGCAGCTACGGCGCGGGTCTTCTTGGGGTCTGAGAGAACATCTTCGTTGTTCAAGACGTGGCCAAGGAACCTTAGTTCACTAAAGGAGAACCGACACTTATTTTACTTGAGAGACAGGCCGGCGGTCTTGAATACGTGAGAGTCGAATATCTGAGACGACTTTAGTCGTCTCGAGGTACTCGTCGAAATCCCGTGAAACTTCCACGACACCCTCCAGGTAGACGAGGCAGCTCCGCCATTTCAGACCTGCCTGCGCTGTGTCTATGACACACTGGTAGGTGGCTGGTGCCTGTACTAAAACCCGAACTGCATCACTTTGAACTCGTACAGTCTGTCGGAAGTGACGAAGTCAGTTATTTTGCGAGTTGTGTTTTCGACTTCAATCTGCCACGGCAGATTAAAGTCGCCGATCGATGGACCTGAAGACTACTGCAGTTGCCATTCTTCAGGTACATCGACGAAATGATTGAGAGCGGCGCAGCCGAGTTTAACGTATGGTCGATGTGAAGGAGCGTATAGACGTCCTTCTTAGTCGCAGTGTTCACTTGACGATAGTCCACTCAGGACCTCGGGGTTCTGTCTTGCTTTAAAAGGACGACCGGAGACAACTACGAACATCTTGAGAGTTAAATGATGCCGTCGTTTAGCATTTCCTGGACTTGATCTTGAATCACCTCTATTTCCTTCAAGGTACGGCGACTGGAGTACCAGCGAGCGCGTCGTCGTCAGTAACAATACGGTGCTTCGCTAACGTTATTTGTCTCACCCTTGATGTGGCGAAACCTCCTCAAATTTGCTCAAAAGGTCAAGCAGCCGTCATCGTTAAGTAGCTGGAAGCTTCGGTTTGATTCCAAGATCTGAGGGCGGCTTTCTGACGTGCTGCGATGAGGTCGGCTCTTCCGAAAGTGCAGCTGTTGCGGCCGAGTTCTGGGGTTCGTCGATGTGGCACACGGTGATACCTTCTGTAAGGTGTTGCGGCTCTTCTCGAACATTTGTAACCAGGATCATGGCTCGCCTTTTTTGAAGTTCTGTTACTCCTCCTACGACACCAATTTATCTTTCTAGAAGCAACTGCAGGCTTCCTCAAGCAGAACTTCGCCGCCGGAAGCTTCATCGATCCCGCCGGGTCTGCTCCGGTGTCCACGAGTGCCGACGCGTCGCGCCCTTTGATGGTAACGTTGAGGCTGTTGGGCACCGTTACAGAAGCGTCGCTTCGATACACGGCGTAGTTCTAGTGGGAGGCATCCTGCGTTTTCGAGGCACTTTACGCCGTCGGTCTACGGCGACTCCATCTTCATGGTTTGCCGCGCTTTGTTTTCCCGGCGTGACAAGGGCGACAGGCTCTCACGACGGGGTCGGTGCATCGGCGAAGCTGGATGTCGTGGTGCCGGCAACCGGGACCAGCGGCGAGGTGCAGGCGGGGAGACTGAGATCATCGGAGGTACTCTCGATTTCCTGCGGGCGCTCACCGTAGCGTGGTCGTGGATCACGGTTGAAGCCGCGCAGCCCTATTTGCGATTGATATGGCCGGCCTCACCTCAGTGATAACGCATTGGTCGTCCATTGGCCGTGCGCCGCTACATCCGTCTTCCTATGCGCCATTTCGGTGCGGACGAGCTGGCGCTGCCCTTCCCGACATCGAAAAGACTGCGGCGTTGGTAGGTCACGTCTCAGGCGGTATCAAGTACGGCCAGGCAGCTGGCGCCGGTCTCCGAGCTACTGTAGCGTAGGTAAGGGTGGGCTCCTCGGGTGTCGCTAGGCTGGCAGGAAGCTCCGGTTGGATTTCCGCTGAATTTTGTTTCGGACAACGTCGGCTATTGCTAGCGATGCCGGCTGATTGGGAGCAGGCAATCGCTTCCCAAGCTCTTACCGGATGACATCGCGAGTGATCTTGCGAATGCCTGGGATGCTGAATCCAATATCGCCACTCGATGGCCCGACGGCAGCCACGCCGCGGAGTAAACTAGTAGTGACTGGCTCGGGATTGCAGAGCGCGCTCGATGTTCGCGGCCTCGGTGACGAAACCTTCGACTGTTGTCGGAGGGCTACCGACAAGGGCGCCGAATATGTTGCCTATCACGCCCCGCATGAGGATTCTTAGTTCATTCTCTTTATTAGCCAACGCCTCTCGTTGGGGCCCTGTGTTCTGGTCTCGAGTATATCTTGGGCTCTCTCAATCGGCGGTGTTGGTTGACAAACGTCCTCTTCAGCTCGCCCTTGAAAACGTCGCACGATGTCAAAGAAGACTCATAATCTTCGTACTAGTGCCTGGTGGTACCTTCCAGCGAAAAGTACACGTTTTGCTGGCCCTGCTCGCCGGCCCAGCTATAGTGGCGAACGACGCGTTCGTACTGGTCGATCCAATCTTCGACGTCTTGCTATAGTTCCTGGTGTAACGGCCGGAGCAGCCGTCCTGGTGCGACGGGCAGGGGAAACGACGGCAGAAGCGGCCGGGGTGTGCGACTGGTTGTCTATCGGCGTCTTCTTCGACTGGGGCTTGTCCAGCAGCAGACCAAATTTAGCACCCTGTCCCTGGGAGTAACGGCTGGCCCGAGTTTCAGGTTCCTCGAAGAGCGGTCTTTTCGCTAGGCTTGGAATCGGACTTGGGTGACAGGTCCGCAGGGCGAATGAGTAATGTTGGGCACATGGTGCTACCCTGCACCTCCCCCAAAATGTCACGACTAATAATGGATGAGGCGACGAGTGAATGAACGAAACAAAACATTTAAAGGGGCGAACTTGTGCCGAAAACAAACTAGGAGAAGGCTTGCATCGCAGGCATCGATGACGGCGTAACATCACAATCGAGCGCTGAGTCGAGACTGACTGGCGGTTCGCCACGCAGAGCCCTTTATGTGGACGCGTGGAGCTTCTAGAGAAATCCTCGTAGAAGGTTCGGCGCGTTGAACATTCATGCCTCGGACAAGTAAGAGGGCTCTCGAATATACCAGAACGTGAGCATTTCCGGAAGCAAACAAAGAGGTGCATCCGCGGCCAGTCATCAAACCTCGGCCCTCTGGGTGAGAGACAAGCACAATAGACCCATTTCGAAAGACTGCCTTCTGTTGACAGTGGTGATATCCCTGCAGCAATTGCGGATTAAAACCGCAACGTCACGGCACACTTTATGCGTTGGATTGGATTGTAAGGCAAAAACACGCCCACGGAAAAGGGGGATGAGCGCAGTAACGTTGCATCATCTACTCTGTCGGATTGGCTCGTCGGCTTCTAGCGTTGGCCGCGCTCCGACGCTCGCTATCTTATGGAATGATTTGCACGTTCCACGTTCCACGTTGTCAGTTTTCAGTTGTTCGCCATTGTGCGAGTGGTTCCGACTTTCTCATAATCAGCACGTGACTTTCGAAAGGGGTATATAACCGTTCGGCCACGGGTGCTTTTTTAGAGCGCAGCTCTTAGGCGCCCGTTTCCAGCTTGAGCGGCGTCGCCATCGGCGTCGGCGTGACTGCAAGGTGCATTACGGGAAATGTCCCATAATGCACCGCGCGAGCCCCCGGGGTCACGTGACCTCGGGGCGGGGGGGCGGAGGGCTACGTGACCCCAGAGATCACGTGACCCCCGAGATCGGTCACGTGACCCCCGAGGTCACAGTGACGCCCGAGGTCACGCTGACCCCCCCCGATATCACGTGACCCCCCCCCCGAGGTCACGTGACCCCCAGATCATGTGACCCCCCCCAAAGGACATTGAAGATGGAGGGAAGGAGGGAGGAGAGAGAGGACGAGGTGGTACCCTCCCTGAGTACCCTCTCTCCTCCTCCTCAGAGCTGCGCTCCAATGCGGCGTTACAGGGAGTTGTAAACGGCTTTCACTTTTTTCTCTCTTTATTTCATGATAAATCAACAAGGAGAACAAAAAGAATGCGTTGTCACTTTTGTTTTTTTCAGGGAATGCTTTCTTGAGCGCTTTTCAGAGGGCTCTGTTTCAAATGGGCGGATGCCCTTCACCGCATTAAACGCCTCCTCCAGTTCACTTGAAGGTTTTAATGACTGTAAACACTTTCAACTTGCGCGACAAGTTGAACAAAATACAAGTACACTTCTTTGGCATCAGAGTCTGCATTTCTGACTGCAATCTGTGATTTTCAGATGCTAAAGAGTCACAAAAAAAAAAAAGAACATGTCATAGAGCATTCAGTTTTCGTTTTGAATATCTAGGAAGCGTATTTGGTGAGAGGTGATAATAAATAATTTTTTTCAAAGTTTGCTGTAGCACGTCCTTGAAGGATTGAGCGTCCCAACAAAAGATAAAAACATGGTCGACCGTTTCTGGTTGCTTGCACAACAAACAGTTGATTGTCCATGGAACAAAAATCACCTTATAATTTAGCCACGCCTTCGAAGAAAGCGTGGAGCTGTGCAGTTAAAAAAAACATTGCCGAAAGTGGCAAAATTATTCGCTTTACACGTGAAAAAGCATTCTAACATTGACGCCTAGAAAAAAAAGCGCGGTGTAACGGAGCGGGAAAGAGGCTTTCAGTAAGGTCACGTGACAGCCGTTTTTCGCTGACCTCAAACAAATATTCAGGCGAAAACCGGACGGAGAGAAATTTCACTATGTCACGAACTTTCTCGGGAAACCCAGACACTTTGGCTAGTGCTATTTCATATGACACAATGAAAATAGGAAGGTGATGCACCAATTTGATTTTACCTACCACTTGAAGAAACAAATGCCCTTGATCACTTATAAAAAAAGGGCCTTGACACCAGCTGGCGCACAAACAAGTGGCAAGGCCTCAGGACCTCCCTGTTTCACACGTCGGAAAAGGTTATCTCATCAGTGGCTCTCAAGCTGACTTTTAAATAAATAGAGCAAATATCCTATGAATTCGTTTATGTTAGTACAGGCACAACGCGGAACCTGAAGGACCTACCACAGTTTGACGATCCAAGACATGTTACATGCTGTCGCTCGCCTAAGAATAGACAAGTCTCGGTGCTTCCAGCGTGAAGCCCGGCTGTCTAGGTCGGTAACGACTCCCGACCACTGCGTTTCGCTGTTCCTAAAGCGTTGCAACGGTACGCAGAGGTATTTGGAGGGCGTGCAGCTCCGCGGTACACCCTCATATTCCGAGGGCGCAGTGGCCCCCGCACAATGCCAAACCCAGGAGCACTTTCCGCAGCTGACTGAAGCTCCAGCTGACATCACAAAATTCCTTCACTAGTGACACAGACTTTGTAACGCCCTTTTTGTTCTTTGCAAAATACAGCAACATCATTCTGCTCACGCCAAAATATCTACTTCCATTGCTTCTAAAACTACACCGTGCACGTGTTCATTCGTTAGTAGACTCAAACAAAATGGTTCTAAATATAACGCAAAACAAGAGGTGATAAGGATCACCCCTGTCTCACAGAAGAATGAGCAGAAATGGAACAAGCAGTAACGTTGTTCTTAGTGATCAAACTTGTTACACATCTCGTATACCTTGCAGTAACGCTTTCCCAATATTTACATAAGATAAAATACGAAAAATTACTTCGTAATTGACGCGGTCAAACGCTTTTTTCAAGTCAATTCGGAGCATTGCTACGTAAGCCACCCAATTGACATCAATGTTCTAGTACACTTCGAGCGACGTGCGCATTTGTTTGGATGGTGCGCCCCTTAATCCCGCGTGCCTGGCACTCTCCTACAAGTTCACTTATAACACTTTGTAAGCGTCCACTTAAAACTTAAGTAGATATTCTTTAGTCCCCGTTACAAAGAGTGATTGGACGGTAGCCAGAAACAGACCTGAGCTTAGACACCTCACCTGACTTGGGGATGAGTACGGTATCCGCTTCAAAAAAACAAAAAAAGCCAAGCATTCACTTTAAATGCTCCCAGTAGATACATAGATTATGATAGTTTGAAATGTTTATACAATTCTGTGCTCATTTGGTCCGACCCAGGGGACTTGGCGGTAGCTAATTTGTCTATGGCCTTTTCGACTTCAGTCAGGGTGATTGGTTCTTCTTGTAAATCTTTTGTTTCATCGGAGAGCCGAGACAACCGTTCTATCAGCTCTTCCGTGTCTCGGAAGCGACTAGATCGACTGTTAAGAGCGAACAGCTTGATGTACGTTTAAAGAAAAGCTTTGTCTATTCTTTCACGGTCACTTCGGGTGGCATTACCATGTTCTATTTCGAAAACCTCTTTCGCTAGCGCGTGCTTTTTTAATACGAATGCATTACCTGTCCCATGGGAGCGCAGCCGGCGTTTTCTAGACCGCGAATAGCGGGCCACTAAATAACGGCAGTTAAAATGGCTGCGAGGCCTATGGTGCACAGCCAGCGTTGCCTGTGACCGCGGAAAACGGTTAACTGAAACAACGTCAGTTAAAATGGCTGCGAAGCGTTATAGTTCCAAGAAACGCCATCCACAGAGAAGCCTTCTCCTCTGGCGCCGGTAAAGGGAGAAGGTGGCGCGCGCGTCGCCGCCGCGTCAGGCGTGACCGGACGGGGAGGGGGGAGAGGGGGAGCAAATACCCGCTCCGTCTGCTAGGCGAAACGCCTCACTCCCTGCGGGCGCTGCGGCCCCTTCTGCTCCACTCGTCGCCGAGGAACATCGGGGCGCCTGACGCACCTATATCGTCGTTGGACTTGACCTCAGCAGCAGCGAAACGTGGCCGTCCACGCCAGCACTTACCGGTGTTCACTTAGACATTAATGCTTTTCGCATTCACAACGTATAAAAGGGCTTAAGTGTCCTCGGCATTTTTTTCATCTACAAAAGCTTTTTTAGTTGGTTGATCGCCCAACAACTACTTTGTGACCTTGAGCGTACTAATGCCCCACTATAACGATTTGTTTCGATTTCATTCAACGTTATTTAAAGAAAAAACTATATATATTGTTCCTTGCCCAGGGCACTCGCATTCCGCTTCTACGAGGGTGCGCAAGTTACACTGCAGTTTCGCTTCTTGTGCTCGTTTAGCGCAGCATATGTTAAACGAGATTTTTATCGCACTTAGTTTTACCTGTTCTTTAAAGCGTTCCCATCTTCTAAAATAATAGGCGTTTTGTGAGTGTATCCACTTCTCTTGCAGCTTCTTGACTATTTCTACAAATTCTTCGTTCTTAAGCGAACGTGCGTTCAATTTCCAGCGTTTCTAACTAAACTTGGTGCAACTCCTTGCCTTGTTCCCGATATTAACTGTGACCAGACAATGATCACCCAAACACAACGACTTCGCCCAATAATCCGTATGAAGATCAAGTAGTCCACTTAAAACATAAACTCGGTCTAGGCCTGCATGGGACGCTCCCTGAAACTTCGTTTATTTCATTTGCTTTGAGAAAGGTTAGCAGCAAGCCCGCATCAAACAATTTAAATTCCTGACATGTTCACGAGCACATTGATCATTCTGCGCACTTAATCCGGTTCTTTCTCCGTCTCCTCGTTGCACAGTTAAAGTCCTTAATTACAGCAAGTAACTTATTACAACCCAAAGATCTTTGCACTTCCCTAAAAAGGGCCGCCCTCTCATTTTGCTCGGTCCGGGCCGTACAAGCATGTCACACGCAACTGCAACCCCCTAACGTAAAATCGCAAAACGCGATCCGTTCTTGCTCGTCTATCGTCACAAATATTTCTGTCAATGGAACAGACTTAAAAAAAATTCGCCTGAAAGACCGTCTGAATGACTAGCGCATACTTCGTACACAGTAAGGAAGGGCTGGAGCGCTCTTGTTACCTTTTCTTCCGTTGAAAGCTTTGTCGCCTGCACTGCCAAGAAATCTATTCTTTCGAAGGTAACAAGCGCTGTAGCTTTCTGGCATTAGGACCACGTACGTTTGATGTGAGAAAACGAATAGGCTGATGCGTGTCGCTTGACATTTAGGTGTTTCGGAAGCACGGTCAAAAATTAAACCAGGATGTCGAAGTGAACTTCCCTTCCAGTCATGCAAAGCCTTCCTCCCGTTTGCACTTCCACAAGCTGTCTGCACTAGCGTTCACTGCGTAATCCTAAGTACTGTTCACTTTGAGTTCATGCGCCTTCTCTTGTAGGCAGTGATTTGGTGCCCGTATTTATTTTGTCTGTTCTGTTCCTGCTACGGTTCTTCATGTGGACAGTCTCCGTCCGTTACGGTGTTGGCGTCGCCCAGCGCGCGTTTGGAGCTCTAACTTGCGGCGTTCATTTCTGCTTGTCGCTGTCCGTGATGCCTTGTCGCACCCCGTCTTCCTCCGGTCGTTCCTCCGGACATGCGGCTGCCATCGCTTCGTAAAGGTCCCCGGCGACACTGCCTTTCTCGCCTTCGGTTGCCTGTTCTTGAGCAGCAGCCGCTGCCGGCGTTCACCGTGGCGCTCGGGTCATTCTCGACCACCGCACCTTCGGACCAGATATTGAAGCCGCCGCCTATACTTCTTTCACCAGATTATCTGCCGCATCAGCCTTCATGGTGAATTCAGACGTCCCTTGGTCAACTTGCGTTCCGGCGACTCTTGCGTACGTTCTTGCGCAGCTCGTACTTTCATGCCCAAAACTGGGACATTCTGTGCATTTGGGTACCTTGCATTCTCGGCCTATCTGGCCGGTCCGCTTGCAAAGTAGACAGAGCGGGGCTTTGCCAGGAATTATAACCAGGGCGTTACCCCCGCAAACCGCAGCAGCTGCGGCATTCCGTCAATAGCCGTCCCCTCTTTCAGGGTCATGCGATGCGGACCACTCTTGTGGTCGACTGGATGCCAAGAAATCTCTGGGCGCGCCAGGTCTCGTTGATGACCTCAATGATGTTTGCGTAAGGTAGCGAGGGCCCCTTGAACTGCTTCATCCGGGACGTGGTAGGGCATCCAGTGTAACCGCACGCGTACCTCTGCATTGATAGGGTCCACAACGAGGCACCGTAGTCCTTTCACCTCGAGTTCTTTTGCCCCGCCAGCCTTCTTTTGCTCCTGCCGTATGAAGCGTTACCAGCCATACGTGGTTCACAAGGAACGACAAAAGCGCAACCACTTCCGGGCTTTTAATTTTCAATTCAATTTTCTTCTTAAGCACGAGTACTCCTATCCAGCTCGCTTCAAAAATCCTGGATGCGTTGAGGTCGGCCTTTCAAATCGTAGTGAAGAAATGTTGAGTTCACCAAAGCGTTATTGTTTGGAAACGAAGGCAGCACCATATTATATTCGTCTTCAGTCAAAGCATTTGAAAAACACCACGGCCAGTACTGGCAGTTAACGTTGCTTGCTGGGAGCCCATGATCCTTACAACCGTCCTGCTCGGAAGCCGGAAGTGAAATAATCTTGGCCCCGGGCGCGCTTGCTCGGAGACGAGCGTGACAATGTCACTTCGATTTAAATGACTCGGCCATATTTGTTTATTCATCCATCACGCTGTCAATGCCGTGAATATATGTGTGTAAATGAGTGGACGTCTACCTCATCCGCGTCTTAAGTTTGTGGTTGTTAAGTGATCATTACCGCCGTTTAGTTCGTGCTAGCCGTCATTCGTTCAGCGTGATTGCGGTGGAGTATGGCGCGTCTCTATGTAGTCTCAGCGGACTTCGTTTGGTTTATGTGCATTTCAACTAATGGCTTTGGTATTTGATATTCAATTTGACATTTGACGTTTTGGCCACTATTTGACACTATTAAAGTCGAATTCAAGTGAAGCTAAAATATACTACTACTCGCACATTTCTTTCGATTCTAGGCACATTTACATTGAGTTTGTCTTGGAGGACCCCTTCTGTCACTCGTTCCTTAAGTTTGCTGTTGTCTTCGTTAGGTTGTTCAGAAAGACTCAAGATGACTAAATTGTTTCTTCCACTTCAATTTTTAATTCATGCATCTTATACGTAAATTGCTTAGTCATCCATCTTAGACGTAAGTGATGCCACAATTGACTCCTGGTTTTTAGTTGAATTACATTTTTTTTCTCGACAAACGTCAGCCCCTTAAGGTTTTTATGTGTTTTATTTTGCGACTTGATTTAGTTTCCTCTTGGCTCAGTTTAGCTTTTTTAACGTCAGCGGAGATAGTTTCTAATTTTTTTATTATATTTTCCAATGTAAAGGCGCATTCAAACAACGGAAAAACGCGCGACGACGGGCAACTGTTTTTGCTTGTTTTTGTATTGAAGGAAGTCGCACGTCCTGGAGGACGACACAGAAGACGAAGTGTCCGGACCCAGTTTTGTCCTCGAGCGCGCGCTTGAGCTTCAATCAGCGAGCAGCCGGAGGTGACGTCTAGTCTTTTTCCGGTTAGGACCTGGCTTTGCTGGTTTTATTTTTCTTCCATAAAAAAGGCAAAAAGCAGAGTGGTCGAGGGATGCGCGTAGCAGGAAAGTTTGTCCTGGGCGCAGTTATAAAGCATGGCTGGAATAATATCAGCGTGTAGAAAAGCAACCCGATTGTAACATACTTTTAGCAGTGTTTTCTGCGCGTGTACGAAGCTGTGAAACTAGTCTTCAATGTTTGCGCGAAAGCCGCCACCGAACGACGAACTTGCAGTGTGTTCCGACTGCGCGATACCTAGCGATCACACCAATGTGTGTGTACATTCTTTCTGTGCACGCCATCACTACGGAAAACAACAGTTTCCGTTCAGAAACACAATCGCACAATCTGCGTGCGATGCTATCAAAGGTACGAACGCACGGGCGTAGCACCATGCTAAGTTTTGTTTGCATAAAAACGCTCCAAAAGTGCACCGCTGAAGCTGTTAAACATAACAGCATCTCGCGACTGGACGAAAAGACCTACGAGGAAAAGGAGGATCTCGTGCCATCCAAGGCCCAGGCACGCACACATTTTTTTTGCTTTAGACTGATCGTGCAACCGCTACGACGAGCTGTTCAGATTAAATCGCTTGTAATATCAGAGGCTGTTGGAGGAAGTTTTTACAGGAACTTGATGGTGCCGAAACCCGGGAAGGCTACTTCAACGCTACAGAAAGCCAACCGAGACCTCAAGGAGCTTCTGAAGACAGCCACATGGAGCGAGTACGGACCAAGCGAACCTCTCGTCGGGCCCAGACCACTCGGCTCATCCACGAGGTCAGGGCAACTCTTGCAAATGACGATCACGATCTTAGTTCGCTCACAACGCTTCTTCAGAGATTAACGACAAATATCGAAGAGCTGAAAATCTTAGATCGAGAGTTCGAATCCTTCGTAAGCGACGAACACCTTGAGCAAGAGTATGAAGCGGTAATGACCTACCAGGACAACTCAACGCAGGCATTTGCAATGCTGAGTCATCGAATTGAGATTCTGAAGAATCCAGGAGCCCATGTGGAAGAAGTAAACAGAACACCGGCGATTCTTCCGACCACCACCGAGAACGCCAGAGCAAGACTTCCGAAATTGGAGATGTTGAAATTTGACGGCAGCACTTCTCAGTGGCAAGCCTTCTGGGATATGTTCCAAAACACGATCGACCAGCATCCTCAACTGTGTCAGGCTGACAAGTTTCACTACCTCCGGTCCCTTCTCACCGGACCCGCAGCTAGAGCCATCGCTGGCCTTCACGGGTCTAACTCCAGCTACACAGACGCGTTGGCTATACTCCGAGGGCGATTTGGAGACAAGAAACTCATCGAGCAAGACCATCTTTCAAAACTTCGAACGCTCCAGAAGGTCCCATCATCAAACGACGTTGGTGCCTTAAGAAGACTTCTCGACGCCGTTCAGCTACACATTCGTGGCTTAAAAGATCTTGGAGTTCACGCTATGTCCTACTCTGCGATGCTGAACGAGATACTAATGAAGGTTCTACCAACCGACGTCGTCATCGAATATCATCGACGAAAATCCTTCAGCGGAGCTACAGAGCCACTAACGTCAGAAGGAGATCTGGAGATGACCTTAAAATTTCTTCAGACTGAAGTGGAATGTCGAGAACGAAGTGGACTGACTACAGGGAGGACAAGTCAAGACAGCCGACCTGACACTAGGAAGTACGATTCCAGAAGAGAAGGTACAAGAAGCTCCGCAGCTGTTCTACACAGTCGGGCGAAAGAGTCAGCGGGCTGCCTTTTCTGCTCTTCCAGAAAACACTCGTCGGAAGATTGCAACACGGATGCTACGATAGATGCGAAAAAGAAGAAACTCTCCGACGACATGAGATGTTTTAAATGTACCATGAAGGGGCACAGAGCGCGAGATTGCAGAAGGAGAATCGTCTGCAATACTTGCAAAGGCAGACATGCTACATCGATGTGCGACCCACGCTGGCAACGAACTAAGGAGGTGGAACAAAACAGCAAAACGAAGGCACTCCATACTTACGCTCCACCAACAACAGAAAAGAAGCCACATATCCTACTTCAAACGTTTCGGGGCTGGATCGCTGGCAAAAGTGGGTACAGATACATAAGAGGAATGATAGACGGAGGAAGCCAGCGAACTTTCATCCGAGAAGATGTGTCCAGAAGGTACCAACTGCGTATTCTCGGCGACATAAATATTTGCATCAACACCTTTGGATCCGAAGCTGCAAAAGAACAAAGACGAAAGCTTGTGGAGGTTAGACTAAAGAGCCAGTACCACCAAGGAGAGTACATCTTCGAAGCGGTAGAAGTCCCGAAGATTTGCAGCCAAATGATGGAGCTTCCTTTGGACCACCCTTTCATAGGAGAGCTTCAAAGTCAAGGAAAGGATTTGGCTGACCTTTGCCTTTTCGATGAAACGAAAGGGGCACTCAGAATCAGCCTATTAATTGGTGCTGACCAAGTATGGAAAATCATGAAGGGTGACAACATCCGCAGTGAGAGTCAGCAGCTGACAGCGCTAAGCACTCGACTTGGTTGGACGGTGCAAGGACCAACGGACAAAAATTATTCATTGACAACACAAAACCATGTCATGGCCTGTATCCTTAATGCAGGAGTCACCACCGAAGACGAAACGAACAAATTGCCAGCGTTTTGGGACCTGGAACATCTTGGAATCACAGACAAGGAAGATAGGTCCCAGGAAACGGTGTTCCAGACATTTGAAGAGTCGATTCATTGGACTGAAGGCAGGTATGAAGTCTCACTACCCTGGAAGCCCAACAAAAGAACCGAGCTGCAGGACAACAAGGAGCTGGCGACAGCAAGGTTAAACGGGTTGATGCGAAAACTCCGGAGAGATGAAAACCTGCTGAACACTTACGACAGTGTGATCCGTCAATATTTGAAAGATGACCATGCAGAGGTGGTTCCAGATGCGAGGAAAAATACAGGACGGCAGTACTACATGCCGCACCATGCTGTAGTACGCGAGGAGGCGCTGACAACAAAGATTAGAATCGTATTTGACGCCTCATCTCACCAGCAAGGAAGTGAGAGTCTCAACGGATTTCTTGAAACGGGACCAAAGGCATCTGACGACCTATTACAGGTTCTCCTGAGGTTCCGAGTCAATAAAATAGCGATGACAGCAGATGTTCAGAAGGCATTTCTGCAAATATCAGTAAAAGAAAGAGATCGAGATGCGCTACGCTTCTTGTGGTTTGAAGAGAGACCCACAACAACCGGTCAGTTACCACCAATACAGGAGTGGAGGATGACCCGCGTTCCGTTTGGGACGACATCCAGTCCGTTCTTGCTGACAGCTACCCTACAGCATCATTTCCGAACAGTTCAAAACCACCCGGAGACAGCTCAGGTTCTAGCGAAATCCTTCTATGTCGACGATCTCTTGACTGGCGCCCAGAGTGAAGCAGCAGCAGTCAAGTTGTTTAACGAAACACAAGACATCATGCAACAAGCTGGCATGAATCTTCAAAAATGGGCCTCCAACAGCAAGACACTGCAAAGGTTGTTCCAAAAAGAAGTCCCCCAACCAACTGATATGGCGACAGACACCAAGGTGCTTGGAATGTATTGGAATACAGAGGAGGACACTTTGAAGTTGTCGTTGACCTCGACGTCGAACTTCTTGAAAACGAATTTAAGTACAAAGCGATATGTCCTTCAAGCTGCCAATAGAATCTACGACATCATGGGATTGCTATCACCTTTCACCATCCGGGTCAAGATTATGTTCCAAAAACTGTGGGAATTAAAGATAGGCTGGGACAATAGTCTTCCCGAGAACATACAACAAGAGTGGAATACGTGGTGCAACGAGATTCCACAGCTACAAGTCATATCCATATCTCGATTCTTGTTCGAGGAACTCCGAGACACTACGCGGTTCTATGAACTACATGTCTTCACTGACGCCAGTCCGAAGGCTTACGGCGCAGTTGTCTACCTAAGAACATCTGACTCCGAGAACACAGTAGAAATACATCTACTACTTGCAAAGGCGCGAGTAGCACCTCTTAAAAGGCTGACACTCCCTCGCCTAGAGCTGATGGGAGCTCTCATCGGTTCTAGATTATTGCACTATGTAGAAAAGACGTTGTCTCTTCAAGACCACGAAGTATACTTGTGGACAGACTCTACCATAACGTGGAAGTGGATACAAGGGCAAAGTCACCGGTGGGAGACATTTGTTGCCAATAGAGTGAGGGAGATCCAAAGCAACACGCCTACAGCTCGCTGGAGATTCTGCCCGGGTAAAGAAAACCCGGCAGATTGCCTAACAAGAGGACTCTCCGCGTCAAACCTAGAGTCAAACAACCTATGGTGGACTGGTCCTTCTTGGCTCAAGAAACCGTCACCCGAATGGCCACAGCCGCATCCCGAACGAGACGACCTAGACGACATGGAAGACACTGACATCAAAACCAATATACTGCAAGTAACAACTACCGTAGACGATCCTGTACTTGACTTGCAACGCTACAGCGAGCTCTCAAGGGTCCTACGCGTCACTGCTTGGATTTACCGTTTCAAAGAAAACACTGGCGCACTGAAGGAATCGTCTAACTACCTTTCAACGGCAGAACTCAAAAGGGCGGAACAATACTGGATAAAGGTCACACAAAAAGATGAATTCGCGGAAGAACTTCAAAGCATACGAAATGAAAGGCCGCTGAACAAGGCATCGAAACTGAAAGATTTGGCACCTTTCATAGATAACATCGGAGTTTTACGCGTAGGCGGTCGTCTCCAGCAACTAAACGCATCAGAAGACCTTAAACACCCCATCATACTCCCCAACGCACATCGCTTTACCGAGTTGCTTATATGCAGCGCACATCAGCGGGTGCTTCACGGAGGAGTAGCAGAGACTTTAACTGAATTGCGCGAACAGTATTGGA
Organism: Ixodes ricinus; assembly: GCA_037355805.1. NCBI lineage: Eukaryota > Metazoa > Arthropoda > Arachnida > Ixodida > Ixodidae > Ixodes > Ixodes ricinus. Next base: position 38,781 of record JAZHYW010013485.1, read on the forward strand.
TTGTACGCGGAAGACAAGCCGTAAAGAAGTCTCTGCGAAACTGCACCAGGTGTGCAAGGACACACTTGAAGGCCGCATCAGCCCCTATGGCACCACTGCCAAAAGAACGCATTGAGGCGACGCACCCATTCAACGTCGTGGGTATTGATTTTGCTGGTCCTCTTTACACAAAGGGACAAAAAAACGAGAAGTCATATATCGCCATCTTCACATGCGCAGTCACACGAGCAGTTCACCTCGAGCTCGCAACGAGCACATCTGCACAATCCTTCTTGATGGCTCTACGTCGGTTTGTTTCCAGAAGAGGACTGCCAGACGTACTTTATTCAGACAATGCTTTGGCATTCAAGACACTTGCAAGAGACATATCAACTGTCTGGGAACTGCTCCGACATCAGGATGTACAAGACTATGTCGCCCACCATCACATCACATGGAAATTTAGCGCCGAAAGAGCCGCATGGTGGGGAGGTTTCTGGGAGAGAATGATACGGACAGTGAAGACCTCCCTCAGGAAGGTTCTAGGACGCAGCTATCTCAATTTTGAAGAGTTGTCGACGGTATTACAGGAAGTAGAAGCCGCCGTGAACTCGCGTCCTTTAACATTTCTTTACGCAGATCAACGGGAACCAACAATTTTAACACCTGCACATTTCCTAATAGGAAAACGCCTTCTGTCGTTGCCGACAATGAAGCAAATGAGCTCCACCCCGCAGACATCGCGTGAACTAAGACGGCGATGGAGCTACCGAGAACTAATTTCACAGCAGTTTTGGAAGAGGTGGATGAAGGAGTATCTCTTGCAACTTCGCTCAGCCCACCACACTCCGCCCAAGAACACAACGCCTATTGCGGTCGGGGACATGGTGATTATTCACGATGCTAGAAGACCAAGAGCAACGTGGAAGGTAGGACGAATTACAGAAGTGCACCCTGGACGAGACAACATCATTCGCTCGTGTGAAGTGCGACTGGCTGACGGACGAACTTTTAGGAGACCAGTCCAACTTCTTTACCCACTGGAGGTCTGCAACAAGTCCGCGGTGGGAGCCTGTTAAACATAACAGCATCTCGCGACTGGACGAAAAGACCTACGAGGAAAAGGAGGATCTCGTGCCATCCAAGGCCCAGGCACGCACACATTTGTTTTTGCTTTAGACTGATCGTGCAACCGCTACGACGAGCTGTTCAGATTAAATCGCTTGTAATATCAGAGGCTGTTGGAGGAAGTTTTTACAGAAGCTGCGCGCTCGAATCTATGCCTCTTACATACGGTGCATACAAATGGAGTGTAAACATGTATATAATCATCACCGTTCTTCTTTTCCTGAAGACTTGTCTCCGAGTGCATATGCAGTCACGAAGGCAAGGTTGACAAAATTGTACGAATCAGACGACTAGAAGAATTTCGTGTTCCTTCAACAAACACGTGGTTCCCCGAGAAAATGCCGACGTCGGTTGGCCCTGAATTGACTGCCTTTTTCTTTCTTTCTTTCTTTTTTTTTTTTTGGGGGGGGGGGGGGCGGCGTCGACGTTAATTAAAACGCGCGTTTTCTTTTTTGTGCGAATGCGCTACATCCCCCCCCCTTAACAAAATGCAAATCTAATGACATATCCCAAGTTCACATAGGACACGCAAACAGCTCCGTGGGCACGGCAGAAAGAAGAGAAAATATTGCCATTTCAAAGACAACAGGAGTAATGTTTTCCTACATGTGCCATACAGACGAAGTTGTTTAGAAATCTCATCTTGGCGATGCCACTGTGCCGACGGGAAGACGCAGATTCCGGACAGTCTTTTATGCTGTAGAGTGACGCTGGTGTAGCTGCTGTCTCTGTTAATGCCGGCCGACGGTAGTCAAGAGTTCGGTTGAAGTTAAACAGAAAAAATTAATAAACTGTCCCGACGAACCGCACTAGGCGCGTTTCCGCTATATCAGTTGGGACGATGAAGCCACCATGCCAACGGCAGAAGTGCAGCATCTTTGGAATAAACACGAGCTGGCCTCAACGTGTCATCTTGGCAATGTTTTTTTTAATTATCCAGCCAATTAATATTTGGATTTTTATTGCTGTTTCTGGTAACACGTAATCTTGCATTAGGTTTGAATTTGTGAGTGATGATTATGACACAAATTAGCTCGAGCAGTTGACTGAATTATATATCGTTTCCTTTTGTAATTTAATAATTGAATGACTTTTTATTATAGAACATGCTTTCATGTGGCACCAACTTACCATGCACCGGTAGCCGTCAATACTAAATTGCGACGAAGGATCAATGTCGTGTCCTCTTTAACTGGTTCACGCAGAATATATTGGGCACACAACCTCTTATGCCCAACTTTCCCACATTAACTTCTTCCGTGCCTTCTTGTCTCTTCTTTTCAGGGTGGTGGCCGTCGTTCAGCTCTATTCCCTATCTAGGCCATAGTTACATCCTTAAATACGAGTACAAAGAGTTTTTGGCAAGTCAGCCAGCCTGGGTGGAAGAATATTTTGACACACAAAATAAGCGGGCAAAAATTTTGGCTGTGTCACTTGGCGTTGAATTCGCCGACATTTACGACTACAAGTCACAAAAAGTAATGTCCTACAGAGCAAGAAAGCCATGTAAGTCTAAGGTTTATTTGTCCACAATTTGCTTGGTGTTAGAGAAGAAATCTACTCTGCAAAATCATAGTCAAAATAACAATTGACGGGTACATTTTTCAGTGCAGCATTAGTTCACAAAAGTTGGTGAGAGCTTAGCTCAAATTCTGTCGTATTGAAATTTTCTACCTTTTTATTTGGTGGTTCTGTGTTTTTTTCGAGGAGGTGGTTATATTCTCCACCTACGAGGGGGGACCACAAGTAACAGGAATGAATTTCTGGAGGACGGGCTGTTCGTAGTAGCAGCTTCCACCGCTAGCAACCCTTAGTGGCATCCCTTCCCAGTCAGTTGGCCGACCGGCGTTGTTTGGTGCTAAAGTTCTAGTGGCATGTGAATGTTTAAACCTGGTACTTCAAAATCATTTGTAGTCTATTTTTGTTTGAATGGCTGATTTGAAGAAAAGTTATGCGGCCGTGAAATGTTGTTTACTTTTAGGAAAAAGGTCGCGGGAAACATTTTTATGCTCAGACAGCTTACGAAGGCGATGCTATTTAAGAAATAGCAGGTCTACGAATTGTTTTCTCGCTTGAAGGCCAGTGAATTATTGATCCACGACAAGCCTCGTTCAGGGCGATTCTCAATCTCCTCAACTTATGAAAACATTTTTTTTAGAAATCGGGCATTGTTTAATTTGAGTTCGTTCCTTCTGGTGAAACTGTTAATCAGGTGTTTTACCAAACAATATTGCCACGCATGCGCAGCTCAATAGCAGAAATGATTTAGAGTTGTTTTCGAACAATTTGCCAATTGAAAAGCACGGCGAAATGGTCAAATTACGCAATGGATCCCACCACACCGTTTTGCCCTTCCGCTTCATTAAATCAGCCTGCTTAAGTCACCGTCGCAATAGGAACGAAGCGTGAGCAGAATGGTCGGACACGTGAACGCAGAATTTGAAGCCTGCAACGGCTGACGCAATTTTCTATATACCATCTTCTAAAGTATCATTAATTGTACATGCTTACAAAAAGACCGCGACTGCTTCAGGAAAATGGATTATAAGGCTCAGGCTCGACCTGACGGCAAGCCTCATCGGAACCGCCAAAGGTTCGGTTACCATCTCGCGGTAAGCAAGGAACAGCATGCCAGAGGCACGATTTACTACACGCCAGCTACAACACCACTACGTCATCCTTGGTATCGACCGTCATCACCGTCAACGTTACAGCGCGTACGGCTTTGACAAGCGTTCACGCGTTCACTTCATTAGACGGTATTAAACAAACTCCGTCATGTGCTACTGGCATCAAATTTTAGAGCACAGCTCTGAGGCGCGCCCGTTTCCGGCTTGAGCGGCATCGGCGTCGGCGTCGCCGTCGGCGTAACCGCGCGGTGCATTATGGGAAACGTCCCATGATGCAACGCGGGGGTGATCACTCGTAACTCGCGCGTTGCATTATGGGACTTCCCATAATGATGTCACACGTGACGTCATGAGCGCGTCAGTCGTGATCCGCGCGTCGCATCATGGAACGTTTCCCATAATGACGTCACGCGTGACGTCACGGTCACTCGTGAAGGTCACGATGAAGGTATGCTTCCTCCTCCGTACCTTCCCCTCCTCCTCCTCAGGAGCTGCGGCTTAAAAATTAAAACGGCTCAAGGAAGGGGAAAGAACAAGACGGCAGACGAACAAGGCGCAGCGCCTTGTTCGCCTACCTTCTTGCTCTTGTCCTTGTCCTTGAGCTGTCCTCATTTTTAGTCATAAAATACCAACGAGCCCAAACTTTACGTTAGTCAGCTGCGCTCTAATTTGGCATTACAGGGAATTGTAAACGTCTTTCATTTTTTTCATTCGCCTGTTCATTCATTCAGCATGCTCTTCGTTCCTATCGTGACGGTGATCATAACTGACCGATTTTATTGTTTAAAAAAACATGGCTGTGACGAGATCATGTCTGTGCTTGGGCTATTTCACCGCGCTTTTCAGTGGGCGGAACTAAAGTCACTGGATCCTGGGAAAGTTGCGCTGTTGCTTTCACTGCCTGCTAGCCAGACAGAAACAAATACTAACATGCAAACAATGAAAATCTCGGAAAGCGATTGGCTAACGAACAAAAAGTTATTGACACAGTACACTGAAAGACATAACACACACTGGGAAACGGGTATACAATAAGGGCATGTGCGCTACAAAGATCGAGGGGCGGAAGTAACAAACATAACATAGCGAACCGAACATGGACGCACGTTACATCTGATCAGCACACACAAGGAGGGCGCTTTCCTTTACCAATTAAAAGGCAATACGTAGTCAGGTGGATATGTCGGCTGGTCAACGTACCCATCCAACTGCACCGTGCCCCTCACACTTGTTCGAGAGGCGCGAAAAACAAGTGAATGCGGCGCGCCTACTGACCAACCGGACATAGCGTCAAGACCACCGCCTGAGGAACTCTTCCTCGCCCAACCGAAAGGACTCGGTGTCTAGGTGGCGGAGCAGGGTACCCCGCAGTCGAGAGAGCACGGGCACCATTGCACGAGAAAGCCGTTGCTGACCAACTGCCGTATAACAATTCTGCCAGAGAACCAGTTGGCGTGCTGGCAACAAGAGCAGGAAAAGCCCCCGCGGAGGCACCTACCGCCCGACACAAAATTCCAGATGCCTTGCCCCGGAATTCATGGTGCACCAATCGCCAAAACAAACGCGCAACGGGACAATGAAGAAAAACAAAATTTGTGTTTGTCTCCTCCCGCTTACATTTGGGGCACTTAGGGTCGGGAACAATTCCCGAGCGTTGGAGTCGTTGTCTGGTTGGAGGAACACCCCGTCTCCGACGGCATTCAAGATCATCACAGGTCCGAGAAGGCGACGAGAAACCAATGAGGCCCACGGAAGGCGTTCGCCCGATGCCTCTGCTCAAGAGTGATGGGGGTCACGTAGAGCTCCTCGACGATGCGAGCTGGTGCCACTTCGCGCACTGCGAGGTCTGGTAACGCCTGTCTCAACTCCTCATGGCAAGCCACTACCGCTTGGTAAAAAAAGTGGCGTTGCTCTGCGCTCGGGTAAAGGTTGCCTAACGCACGAAGACAGCACTTGGCGTGAGGAGCCTAGAATATTAAGAGAGAGGGACCGTGCTGGGTGGTTTGGGTCATTCGATACCCCTAGAACAGTGGGTAGAAAAAGCAGGCGGCACACCGTGTTGACGCAGGGCATGCCCCTGCCACGCAGTGACGTGGGAATGCGGAGCACCGACCTTGTCACTAGCTTAGTAACCTTGCTCCAGTAAAGAGGAAGAGACATAAGGTGACCTACCGGGTGAAGAGAGGAGGGGGAAGTGCAACGTCAGCAACATAAAAAGTTGCCCATAAAAGACAGCTCTTAAAGGGGCACTGAAGTCATTTTTGAAAAAGGTCGTTTTTGATCTTATACTGCTTAAAATCTGTTAGTTCACACATATACAAGGTCCTATATTATCAAAACCGCCTATTCATTTCAGGGCAAGAGAAAAACATTAGGACTCTTTTTTCTCGCGGACTACATTGTGTGCACCAATGAAAGCCCTACAATGCGCGCAGATTCCGAATTATTTTATTATAGCTCGTTTTAAAGAGAGTCTGATAGGTACACATTCGGATAAGACTCCTCTTTTTCTCCGCGAGCGACGCCATCGCTTGCAACTGTCCGACAAGCGCCTTTCGTCGACCACTTCACTGCGAAAAAATTTCTTCCCAAAAAGGGCTGTGGCGATCTTTGGAAACGCTTTTAACGAGGAAATAAGCTACATATGATTGTCATTTCGGGTTTGTTGGGATGCTTAGAGCGTCTAGATTGAGTTGTCACCTGAAAAGAACGATCTCAAAACCGACTTCAGTGTCCCTTTAATAGGTAAGCTCTGTCGAGGAGAGAGCGTAAAGGTCCCCGCAACAGCAGCCTGCCGTTCAAGCGCAGAGGCCACAGCCTCCCACGTGAGGGACGCCACTCCACGAGATCTAAAAGGATGCCGAGAACCTGGAGCTCGCTCTAGATCTGGATGTCCGCAGGTAGAGCGGGAGGGGAACCTCCGAACTCAAAAGCCTGGCTCTTTGTAGTGCTTAAACACGCTCCAGAAAGAGCGCCGTACTCTGAGAATAGCTCTCCAAGCAGCCTCAGAACTATCAGAGTTGCCGGACAAGCAAACTGATATCAGTTTGCTTGTCCGCAGATGACATATGTCATCTGCGTAGGCGCTAACCACGACTGTGTCCCGGCTGGGCAACGGAAAGCCACGAATTCGGGAGCTTAACGCAAGACGTCGGAGAAGCGGACCGAGGCTAAGAACGTACAGTAAAGGAGACAACGGGCAGCCCTGTCGTACTCCCCTACTTACTTGAAAAGGCGGAAGGAGACACCCATTTACTTGCAAACGGCTAATCAGTCTGCTGTATAGGGACTATTGTAAAAAAATGAGACGTTTACAATGCCCTGTAAGGCCGATTCAGAGCGTAGCTCTTGAGAAGGAGGAGGAGAGGGTACGGAGGGGACGGTATGCCCCTCCTCCTTATCCGTATCCTCTCCTCCCCTCCTCATCTGGTCTTACCGTGCTCCTCGCCTCCTTCCTCCTCGTCCGCCTCTCTCCTCCTCCCCTACCCCTCCTCCTCCGTCCCGCGCGGTGCATTATGGAAAACGTCCCATACTGCAACGCGCGCGTCACCGCGTAGCACTATGGCACGTTTACCATAATACACCGCGCGGTGCCGGAACGTCACCGTGCCGAAACGTCCGCGCGGTGCATTATGTGAAACGTCCCATAATACACCGCGGTGACGTTTCGGCACGGTGACGTTTCGGTAGGATGCCAAAACGTCGCCCTCGTGACGTTACCGGTGACCCCCGTAACATTAGGAGTGACGTCACGAGGCTGACGAGTGACGTCACGACGGTCCCGCGCGTTACATTATGGGATGTTTCTCATAATGCACCGCGCGGTTACGCCGACGCCGAAGCCGAAGCCGACGCCGACGCCGACGCCGGCGCCACTCAAGCAGGAGACGGGCGCCTAAGAGCTGCGCTCTAAAGAGGCTCGAGGTACACCTAAGCACTTTCATGAGCTGTGAATGCGAAAGCATGCAAGCCGCTCGTCCGCTCCCTTATTTCGTATGCTGCGTGCTTTCGTCGCCGGTCAGCGCGGGTGCTCGCGCTGACCTTGGACGCCCCGTGTTAACGGCGCGCTGACGGACACGCAGCGCCATGGGGTGAGCGGTCGTTGAAACTGACGCGCAGTGGCCAATGGGAGCCTCGTCGACGCGCGCCAGCTGATGGGACCGAAGCCGAAAATTCATCAGCTTTACTCCGCTCCTTCAGGATCGGGGATACTAGGTGCCGTTTTCTAGGCTTTCCGCGTGGTATCATGGCTGGGAGCTGGCTTCACTTGTTTCCAAGACAGTTGGCGGTTTGGAAAACCGACAACAGTTCCCAAACGCCCCCCCTCCTCCCCCCCAAACGCATAGTACTACTACTACTACTACTTGAAGAAAAAATTTAAGGTGCCGTTTTCGCACTTCAAGTTGATGACGTCGGCTCGCTCCATGAGACAGTTAATGCTTTCGCATTAAAAATGAAAGTCTCGAGGAAGTGAAAGGGTTTCAGGACCTTGAACAAATAAACGCCTTCGCTTCATCGGAGGAGACACAGTCCCCCGACAGATGTGTCAAATTCGCAGAGGAAAAGAGATCTCATGTTAGTGACAGGGACGAAAAATGTTTCTCTCAGTCGCCGAACACGTCTGCACTGCCCTCACCACATGAGGTCAGACCAAAAGGAGACACGAGACGAGTAGAGACGTTACCATTTTATAGTCTGTGTTGAAAAAAGTCATAAGACGCCAAGCCGCAGGATCCGGTGGGGAGCTACTTTCCTTTGCTGTAGTGAGGACACCTGGCAATAGATGGCGCCATGTGTTGTGCTGCGGTGCTACCGGAAACGGAGTTTCTTCCGGTCGTTGATTTTCAATTAAAGACACTTTTTGGCGAGCTGTCAACCGGGGTGGTTGTGTTCTTTTTGCCTGGCGACCATGTGGTCGCACTCGGACCCCTACGGTCACAACATGGTGTCAGAAGTGGCCGGCCTCCCAGTCTGACGTCCTCCTCGCTGCTGCTATGCTCACAGCTAGCCCTGCCAGCCCTGCTTCTCGTCGTCTTCGCGTCGCACGCTGCTACGCTTTCCGTCTTCTGGTCACCGTCGCTGCGTTCCTCGTCATGTCGCAAGGGAAAACAACGGAAGCTGCCGCCGCCACCGCCCCCGTTGTCTCACTCCCGAGCCTGGTTCCACCGCCCAAATTTGACTTCGCAAACCCCGACAAGTGGCCGCAATGGTTTCTACAATTCGAAGACTTCAGCTTTGCATCAGGCCTCTACCAAGCGTCGGACGAAGTTCAGGTGCGGACGTTACTGTACACTATGGGATCCGAAGAGGCGCGGCGTGTTCTTGAGACGTTAGGCCTCACCGCAGAGGAATGGCGTTCCTTCGCTGCGGTAACAGACAAGTTCAAGGCGCACTTCGTGCATCCACCGAACGAAGTGTACGAGAGCGTGCTTTTTCACCGGCGTGTCCAGGAACGAGGGGAAACCGTCGACAGTTTTTACACGGCCCTTCGAGCACTCGTCCGCAAGTGCAACTATCCGTCCACGGAGGTCGAGGACAGGCTCGTTAGAGACCGCTTCGTCGTAGGACTTCTCGACTCGAGACTCTCTGACAAGCTCTGCCGCTGTCCGACCCTCACCATGGCCGAGGCCCGGCTACAAGCACGCATCCACGAAGACGCCGTCAAGGCGCGGGCGACCGTTTTTCGCGACGAGACAGCTGCCGTCGCACCTGAGCAGCTCAAGCTGGATGAAGCACGTGTGAAGAAAGGACGGAAACCGGCCTCCAAGACTTCTCCCAAGCGAGACTCGGCGTCGTCGCCGAGAGAAGGCAGCAAGGACTGCAGATTCTGCGGCCGTCGAGCGCACCCCGTAACGAGTGCCCAGCTAGACAAGCCAAGTGTCACTACTGTCGACGCCTGGGTCACTTCGAAGATGTCTGCGAGAAGCGGAAACGAAGTTTGAGCACTGTTCATCTACATGCCGTTTCGACTGTGGGCCGAGCGAAGTTTGTCAAGGTAGCCGTCAACGGGTACGACGTCGACTTCAAAGTGGACTCCGGAGCCGAAGTCACGGTGGTGCCAAGTACGTTTCCCGGAGCACCTCGCAGTCTCCAAGAGCCTGAAGGGCAACTCACTGGACCGGGCAATCACCCATTGACAGTTCTCGGTACCTTCCAAGCCACATTGACTTGGAGAGGCAAGTCGGTCGTGGAGCGGGTTTACGTCCTGCCGTCGCAAGACCCGCCTCTTTTGGGGTTTCCTGCCATCCAGAAGCTGGGTGTGGTGAAGTTTGTTGACGCCCTCTCCAGCCTCAACCAGCAAAGCCCTCTTCACAGCGACATCTTCGAAGGATTGGGTGAGCTGAAGGACGAGTATGTGATTCGACTCCAGCCAGGAGCACAGCCGTTCTCCCTCAGCGTTCCTCGCCGCATTCCGATTCCCCTTCATAACATTGTCCGCGAAGAACTGGATAAGCTAGAAGCTGACGGTGTGATCCGCAAAGTCGACGATCCGACGGACTGGTGCTCTGGTATCGTTGTCGTCCCCAAGTCCTCTGGAGGATACCGGATCTGTGTCGATCTCACACGCCTTAACCAGGTGGTCCAGCGGGAGCGTCACGTCCTCCCATCGGTGGAGCACATCCTGGGACGTCTGGGTCCTGCACGGATCTTTACCAAGCTCGACGCTACAGCCAGTTTTCACCAGATCAAGCTATCTGCCGAAAGCCAGCTCCTCACGACGTTCATCACGCCGTTCGGTAGATACTGCTGCTTCTGTCGCCTTCCTTTTGGAATTTGCTCCGCTCCGGAGTATTTCCAACGTCAGATGGGGAGGATCCTCGAGGGTCTCGACGGAGTCGTCCACATGATCGACGACATTCTGGTCTTCGGACGCACCCAAGAGGAACATGACCAGCGTCTTGCAACAGTGTTGGGTCGCCTGAGCAGTGCCGGAGTAAAACTGAACAGGGCCAAGTGCGTCTTTTCAGCGTCCGCTGTCAGGTTCTTGGGAGTCACTGTGAGCGCAGACGGTATCAGCCCCGATCCAGACAAGGTCCAGGCTCTGGTCAATTTGGAAGCCCCAGCGGACGTCAGTGGAGTCAGGAGACTCCTCGGCATGGCTAATCACGTAGGCCGTTTTCTTCCTCACCTGTCCGACGTGACTGCGCCGATTCGAGCTCTTCTTCAAAAGAACAGTGCTCTGCCCTATTGAAAAATATTTTTTACCGGAATGTCATTTCCAGTAAAAGTCTATTTTACTGGATTATGGGACTGCTTTCACTTCCAGTAAAGCCGTAGTTTACTGGAATGTCACAGGATTTTTACTGGAATGTCAGCGGTTGTTTTACAGGAATGTTACCGGTTTTTACCTGATCTCACAAGATTTCTACCGGAAGTTTATTTCCAGTAAAAATCTATTTTAATGGATTATGGGACTCTTTTCGCTTCCAGTACTGCCACTAATTTACCAGAAGATAACCAGATAATAATATCTTTATTTATCTTTGAAAAAATACATGTGTGCGTGCTGGCCCACGAAAGCAAAGATGCTTGTATGTGAGACCAGGCAGCCAATAAAAATACCGTGACACACTGAACACTGGAAAACAAAACAAACAAACAACAATAATGTAGGAATGACGTGGCAACGAATACGCACTAAGTAATTATATGATTATTATTACGCGAGCGTGAGGCACTATTAACTCTTACAATTTGTTCTTACCGCACGAAGGGATATGTTCAGCAAAGACTCTGGCAAACTGTTGAAGATTGGCCGGAATTCACCGTGTTTTTCCTTCTTTTCGGAAGTCATCGGAAGGCACTTAGGAGGAATGCCTGTGAACCGTGGTTGGTGTATGTTTACCAGATGCTGGACGATTCGGTAACAATTAAAGTGGTTAGTCCACATAGACCTGAAGGTTTTGTGTATCTATTTAACCAGGTCGATACCAGTGAAACAATTTGCACAGCTGTACAAAAAAGATCTCAGACCAAATAGGAACAACCGAGTTCTTTGTCGTAAAAGATATCTTTCAAGGTACCTCAATGCCGCTGAATAAATTCCTAGACGTACGGTAATAAAACCGCGCAGGTGCACCACACGGACACACACGTATGCTCTCAGTAGCACGTTTAGCGAAAACCACAAACGCGCGAAACGAACATCCACCGCCGTTGAGAACTCACGGCACAAGATCACGGATGTCGTCCCTGATGTCGTCGCCGCGGCAGTGCGCAAGGCGTCAGTAGCACGCTTAGCGAAAACCACGAACGCGCGAAACGAACATCCGCCGCCGTTGAGAAATCCCGGGCACACTCCGATGTCGTCCCTGATGCCGCCGCCGGGTGCGCCAGGCGTCAGTGGCACGCTTAGCGAAACCACGAACGCGCGAAACGAACATCCGCCGACGTTGAGAAATCCTGGGCACAGTCTTTTCGCTCGCTGGATGCTTCTGAAGCCGGACGGACAAAGAGGCGCGAGAAACAGGTCACTGAAAGATATTTTCTTTTCATCTGCACACGCAGCTGCTCTGGAAGATACAGCGTCGCACAGATGGAACGAGAATCCGAGACTGGAGCAGCTGTGTTCCTGGCCAAAGGTTGCCTCGTTGAGCGGACGAAGAAGCCGGCTTTCTCTTTAAAAAAAGTCAGCTAAACGACCTTCTCGCATTTTCCCCACGACCCAATGCGAGGAGAGAGGTGCGCGGGATCTCGTCCTGGTGCGAGGCTACCAGCGACGCCCAGTCCCTGGCTCGCCTCGGCTTGCCCCTTCCTCGCGTCGGCTTTGAGTGAAGTTCGGTAAACAGGGAAGCGAGTCACCCGCTCTTCGCTGGCTGCCGGCTGCCGGTGACATTTCAGCGAAATCTGTGGAAACCTGATGCCGATGAAATTTCAGCGTGAAATCTGCTTGCCGGCAAATAATCTCGCACGACGACCGCAGAGAAACTGGTTTTGGATGGAACAGGTAAAGCGCCCACCTTTTTGGAGCGTCAAAACAGTTCGCTGCAACGCACTTCTTGAGAGTTGCAACGTCGTCCTGATCTAAAACTCGCACTCACGAGAATGCCGCCCAAGTGGTCTCTGTACCCGCTGTGGCCCCGACTCTTGCCTGTCGCAAATAGCAGGTTGCCGGGGATCGCTGCTCACCATTTTGGATCGTCAAAACAGTTCGCTGGCACGCACTTCTTGCAGGATCGCAACCTCGTCTCGAGCTAAAACACGCACCTACCGGGAATGCCACCGCATTGGCGGGCCACCATTACAAACTCAGTCCCCCTGCTCGACTCGGCTTCCTTGTCTTTAGCCGTTCCTCTTTCGTCGGTACTACCAGTTAAGTTCGGTGTCCGGAAAACGAGAGCGGCTTCCGGTAGGATTCCGGCGACGGGTAATCGAAAGTGGTTCTGGCAAAACGTTCAGCGAAAGTGTCTTCCGGTAATATTTCCACCACAGACTGGTAAACGACGCTGGTTTCTGGTGAAAATGAGTGGAAATTAACCCGTTTCCACTGAATGTCACGGGTAAGTTTTTGCCGGATTTTAACCAAAAGTGGCTCCGGTAAGACGTACACCGGAATCTGGTAACTGACAGTGGCGGCTCGGTAATATTTCCACCAAAAAGCTGGTAAACTACGCTGGTTTCTGGTGAAAATGAGTGAAATTAACCCGTTTCCACCGAATGTCACTGGAAGTTTTTGCCGGATTTTTCAATAGGGTGGTGTTGGGGGCCCTGTCAGCAGTCTGCCTTTGGCCGTCTTAAAGGCATGTTGAGCTCCAAAGTCTGCATGTGCCAAGTATGACCCTTCGTACCATACAACAGTGTCGGCTGATGCAAGTTCGTATCGGACTGGGAGCCGCCCTGCTACAGGACCAACCATCGGGAGAGCGTCGTGCTGCTGCCTACGCTTCGCGATCTCTTACACCGACTGAAACCTGGTATAGCCATCCGGAGAAAGAGGCTCTGGCCGTCGCATGGGCCGTTGAAAGGTTCGACCAGTTCGTCCGTGGCATCAGGTTTGATTTCGAAACAGATCATCGACCCCTCGTCGCGCTGTTGGGATCTGTGGAACTGGACACTATGCCTCCTCGCATTCAGCGCTTGAGGATGCGGCTTATGGCCTACCAGTACAACGTTCTCTATGTACCGGGGAAGCTCCTGGCGACAGCAGACACCCTTTCCCGAGCTCCTGCACAGCCTGCCGACAACAAAGTTGACACCGTCGAGCTCTTCGCTGGGTCACTGCTCAAGGACATCGAAAGTCTTGCATCCACTAGCCTCGATCGCCTTCGCCAGCAGCAAGCAGAGGATGGAGTCTGTGCCGGCCTACTCCGATTCTGCAAGGATGGGCGGCCCAAGAAGGTGTCCAACGTTCCAGTTCATCTTAGGGCTTTCTGGAAGGAGCGAGGAAACATCACAGCCTTTGAGGGCCTGTTGCTGAAGGACTGTCGCATCGTGGTTCCTCAGACCCTTCAGAAGGAAATGCTAACATTACTCCACGAGGGCCACTAAGGCGTGGGAAGATGCAAGGCAAAGGCTCGCGACTCAGTGTGGTGGCCAACCTTGAACAGCGAGCTGGAGCAACTGGTGGGAACGTGTGAGCGTTGTGCCCAAACACGAATTCAGCGCTGCGAGCCGCTTCTCGGGTCTCCTACGCCCGATCGCCCTTGGCAACGTATCGGGGTTGACCTCTTCGAGCTGCAAGGACGCAACTATGTGGTTATGGTTGACTATTATTCCCGTTTCCCCGAGGTGGTCAGTCTCTGCGACCACAACGTCAAGCTCCGTCATCGCGGCTATGAAGAGTTCCTTTGCCCGCTTTGGGATTCCGGAGACTGTGGTCTCGGATAACGGTCCGCAGTTTTCGTCAACGGAATTTGCCTCTTTCGCAGCCTTGTATGAGTTTGCCCACCGGACAAGCAGCCCGAAGTACCCGCAAGCGAATGGCGAGGCAGAGCGTATGGTTCGAACACTGAAGGAGCTTTTCGTGAAGGCAGAGGATCCGCACATGACGTTACTAGTGTACCGGGACACACCCGGAGTAACCGGCTACAGCCCTTCGGAGCTGCTCATGGGTCGTCATCTCCGGACCAGGCTGCCAGGGTTACACGCATCGCTGATGCCGAAGTGGCCGTCACCAAAGCTCGTCAAGAGCAAGGACCAGAGGGTGAAGAGACGTCAACGCAAGGACTTCGACAGGCGTCACGCCGCCCAGTCACTGCGCCCTCTGGAAGCAGGGGAAGACGTGTGGGTACAAGATATACCATGTGCTGCTAGGGTGTTGAGCCCGGCCAAGCGGCCGCGCTCCTACGTGGTCGAGACGCCAAGGGGTGTTGTCCAGCGCAACCGTCGCCACTTGGTGCCGTTTACACCCAGTACTCCCATCCAGCCAAGCGACTTTGGTTGCACCCAGCCTGCAACTTCAGACGGGCCAGTTCCTGTTGCCGAAAGACCAACAGGCGACTCAGCGGTGGTGCCCAGTTCTACACGGCAGAGTCTCCCACCGGGTATACGCGTCACACGTTCGGGGCAGCAAGTCAAGCCTCCTCAAAGACTGAACTTGTGAAAGCACGAGGTAAAGTTCCCTCGAGCTGGAAGGGGAGATGTAGTGAGGACACCTGGCAATAGATGGCGCCATGTGTTGTGTTGCGGTGCTACCGGAAACGGAGTTTCTTCCGGTCGTTGATTTTCAATTAAAGACACTTTTTGGCGAGCTGTCAACCGGGGTGGTTGTGTTCTTTCTGCCTGGCGACCATGTGGTCGCACTCGGACCCCTACGGTCACAACATTTGCGAAGAGGATGACGCGACCCCGTTAGTAGGATGGCGGAACTTCGCCCGTCTCCAGAAATCTGCTTATAAGTCAGACTATAGACCAGCAAGCCTGCTTGGCGTCACGAAGCTGCGGCGGCGCTACGATCGCGCCGAGCAGGTTGGTGTGGGCAAAAGTGCGCACGTTTTGCACGGGCGTCATAGCATTCCAGCATGCCGCAAAGCTGTGTAGCCGTAAATTCCAGCAAAGGGTACAGCAAAAGTAGCGGAGTGAGTTCCCACAATTCCCGCCAGACCCTGAAAGGCGCAGAAGGTGGATAATATCCATGGATCGAAAAAAATGGTCACCTCGCGTGGACTACCGTTTGTGCGGCAAGCACTCTCTTGAAGGCAAGTGTGGCTTCCATTTAAATCTCCATTCCGAGGTTGCTTATGGGCGGGGAAACCGTCGTCTGATCGAGACCACCCAGATTTTGTTTCCACGGTGTTCGCGCACAAAGCAGCGGTCAAGCGCTCGTCGGTGGCTCGCTACGCCCATGCAACCAAGCGGAAGGAGATCGGCCACCGAAAGGACAAAGCGTTACTGCTTTTCGTGCCTTGTGGTCGTGAGAATAAGAAAAATATCATTCCTTGACTTGAAGGACACTGTGTGTATTTAATCAATTAATAAATACACTTCAGCAGACCCACAGACTGCTGATCCCGCCGGCAGCACGGAAACCGTCTCGAAGTAATTGTAGGCCTCGAGAGACTTGTACGCCTGCACCGTGTCGGCCGTCAACTGCCTTGGCGAAATAACTAAATAACGACGACGTGAGCCATCGACGTCGGTGGCAGAAATTTTATGTCGGAAGTCCAGCAGGCCTTGTTTACGGCGTACGGATCGTCAAAGGCAACGCCGTCAACGCACAGTTTGTCACGATACCGCTGCCGTTCAGGCACGGGTAGCGAACTCATACATTCGGGCATAACTTACGACATACGTTGGCAGGAAATACGACGCACAAATAAAGCTAGAAACGTCTCAACAACGTCAACAACGAGCGCACGCCACACAAAGTAATGGCGAAAACACGGATAACCTGGCCGCTCCTGCCCACATAGCTTCTGCCCATGCGCAGCCTTCCGGTCGCGGTAGTAAAAAGAACGTGTCGCCTGTCCGTCTTTTGGGGGTTTACAAGGACATCCCAAAAAGTGATGTAAAATTTGGCTGGGAAGCCGTCGGTGCCTGGGGCAGACCGAACCTCCAATGCTCGGAGGACACCAGAGAGTTCCTCATGGGTTTTAGGACGGAACAGGAGGAGCCCAGATCCTCAGGCCAAGCAGGGAGACATCCGCAGAAAAGGCGAACCCGTTCGGAGGAATTCAAGGTGTTCACGGTGCGGTCAGAGCAAAAGAGGGACATAAGAAAATTTCCGAACACAGCGCCAATTTCACGGGGGCCCTCCGAAGGAACCGTCCACGAGACATATGTATTAGGGCGGGCGCCTGATCGGCACGTGGAGCACGGAGTCACCGGAGCACCTCCGGGTCGTCCACCGGCTGGTCACGCAGCCGCTGCGCCACAACTACTTTGAGAGAATACGCCTAGCAGGCGCTGGTGGCGATCGTGAAAAACCGCGAGGTACTCAGACATCAGGTTGCTGCTCACACCGCCACGCTGCGCATTTTCTATTTTTCATTTTTCTAAGTGAGAGCTAAAATGAATAAAAAAAATCAGCAGAACCCATCCTTTGGGAATGATTATCTACGTTAATGCGAATAGCATCAAACGGTGCGGAGTTATGCGCGTTCGTCAGGTGGCCGGCACACTCTAGATACGCCAGCCCACTCTTGAGGCGATTCTAAATTTGTTGACACTTTCACAGCCCTGCGCACGATCTCCGCAGCCCAGCACGTGCGTTTGTGTCACTTAGGAAGGCGAGCAAAGCACGCGCCATACGCACAAACACTCAAAATGGTACCGACCAGACTTTCTGGCGTCTCAGCTAGTCTCAACCAACGGTACTCTAAACGGTTGTTTATATCTTTACCATAGGACGCGCTTTACAGCGCTGTCACAGCTACCGGTGCGCGCGCGTTCCATGCACGAGGGCTCATTCCGCTCTCGTGAGGCTGAGCACCGCCGCTACATCACCCTCTCCCGAGCGCGGGAGAGGGTGAGCTAGCAGGCCGTGCTCAGCCTCGCGAGAGCGGAATGAGCCCTCGTGCATGGACGCGCGCGCACCGGTAGCTGTGACAGCGCTGTAAAGCGCGTCCTATGGTAAAGATATAAACAACCGTTTAGAGTGCGTTGAATGACTGCCTTCATAGCTCTGTGGTTAGCGCGTCTGCCTGCTGATCAAAGGGTCAGCGGTTCGAATCCCAACCGGCGCCGGTCTTTTTTATTTATTTATCGACCCGCGGCGTAAGAGGTTAGATAGCCAGATAGATAGATACATAGATAGACGAAAAGTGCGTGAAGTATCCAAAGAATGCTATTCGCATTAATAAAATGTGTCGCTCTACCTGCACCACCAAATTAGTATAACAGATTGAAACTAGGGCTCGGGCGTCGATTAAAAATTTTAACCTGATTAATCGCCACACTTTAATCGATTAATTAATCGATTAATCGGTTATGTCGATTTTATAAATAATATATTAAAAAGAATGCCAGAACTCGTCTCTGCCTTTGAAGACTTATTTTACTCCCTGTTACACTGCGCAAAGGAGATTTAGAATTGAGGATACATATAGTTCAACGATTCAAAGCACATATTTTTGCTCCAGCTCTGAAGACAAAGAAGTTTGTTCACATTCTCCGACAGGAAGACAAGAAGTCAGGGCTAGGGCTAGCGGCTGCGCTACATGTCTGTCCGTCTCAGGAGTGAAGACATGCCATTGTTGGCGCTGAATGTTCAGCGCGTGACGCATCTCGCGCACTCGGTTAGCGTGACTTCGGCGCATTAGAATCGGTGTCTCGGCAGGTCAGCTAATATTGCTTTACGCTGCTCGAACTGATTAGACATCTGTGGAGTGGTGGCGCGTGACTTCAGAAATGCTTCAGATAACTGGCCTGAGCGTAAAAATGGCTGAGATGTCACCACTCTAGCAAAGCGCAGCGTGTATTGAAGGCACATCTAGGGCTTAGGCGATGCTTTCTTCTTTTTCAAAGAAATGGGCCTTGATGAGAAGGCGTTGATTGTTGTCTGCGTTTTGGCGGATGGTCCTTGCTGCAGCGGCGTACATGGGTGCTTCGCTCGTAGGTGATACTGAAGCGAACTTACGCTTCCACTGTACGAAAACGGCTTGTTGCAGATGATGCAGTGGACTTCCTTCGAGTTAAAAACTTCACCGCTGGAGTTTACTTTAAACCCAAACTTTCCAGCGAGATAGCCTTTCAATACTCCTGAACACGTCCATTTTTACTGGCCGAATACTGGAACAAGTAACCATGGCGTTGTTAGCTTCCCAGCTTGTTTTTCTGCTTGTCTTGCCTGGGCAAGATGTGTAATAGATCCTCAACACGTGAAGTTTCGCGGTCGCGCGGGGATCAATTGCGGGTCCGGCTTGTTCGTCTGGCCTCGGCAAAACTGTAATGTATCTCCTCGAACACGTGACGCTTCGCGAGCGCGAGAATTGAACCTAGCTCATAGCACCTGGTTGGGAACGGAAAACCACTCGGGACAGAACGACCGGATACACGCCACGCAGCGTTTTCGCTAAGGGGGGGGGGTTCATGAGTCACCCCTCGTTCGGGCAGGTCGTCCAGGATAGAGCCATGCGTGCATCAAGTTGACTTCTTTGCGAGCACCGATTAAAAAACCGATTAACCGGTTAAAATATTTGATCGCGATTAAAGCCTTAATCGATTAATCGGAAGGTTAATCGATCAATTGCCCAGCCCTAGTTTAAACCAATTAAAAATAAATAAATAGGGCCTAATATGACAAAAATAAAAAGATTGATTTAAAAGCCAATCCGCTGGGAAAAACAGGTGATACTAAGAAGCCACAGTTACTGGAATGGACCTGAAAAGAATCAGTGGGGGCATTTACTTATAAAAGAAAATTATTTGTAGGTATCTATAACTAGGTTTGCTTGAGAGCAGAGGAGGTTTCGTGTCTCCTAGCTGGTGGACAACGGCGACAGAGGATTGAGTTGATGATGTTTATTCTTAAAAGAGGAATGAATATTGCGCATAAATTGTTATTTACTGTATTATGGCTTTCCTATGATATGTTGTGAAGAATTTACTTGGTTCTTCAGTGTTCAAATACGTACACCCACACGAGCCATCGTTAGTACACGGCCATCAAGGGTTTCATGTATGACAAAGATCGTGTACAAAAGATAATTTAAAAATAAGTAAAACCTTAAGTTGCTGTACAGGATGTTTCAAAATAAAGTTTCGACTCTAAAATCGGCTGCAAAAATCAGGGACTCGATGTATCAAGTAGAAACTTACCGCAAATACCTATTTTATTAATCGGATTTACGCATTCGAATTCGAAGTCTCAATTTCTTATACAAAGGCGGCCATGCTTTTAAATGGGTCAGTTTTTTATTTTTTTATTTTTATCGTACTTGAAGAAGATATTTGAAATTTTAATCTCCTAATGGGACTAGAAAAATACGTATTCGAGGTCAGTTGTGTACATGGGACTAGTAAAATACGTATTCAAGGTAAGTTTCAACTTCATACGTCGGGCCATTTATTTTTAGAGTCTCAAAATAAACTTACAAGCTACAATTAATGGCCTTTCAAACATCAGCGACCGAGCGTATCAACTTGAAATTTGCCTCGAATACGTATTTTACTTGTTTGATTTACACATTAAAAACTCAAATCTCTACTTCAAGAACAAAAAGAAAAAAATCACCTTTTGAAGGATTTGTTATTAGATTTTTTAGAGCGCAGCTCTTAGGTGTCTGTTTCCGGCTTGAGCGGCGTCGGCTTCGGCATCGCTATCGCTGTCGGCGTAACTGCGCGATGCATTAAGGGACATTTTCCATGATGCACCGCGTGCGGACGAGGAGGGGAGGAGAGGAGAAGAGGGAGGAGGAGGAGGAGGGAGGAGGAGGAAAGAAGGAAAGGGAGGAGGGATGAGGAGAGGAGGAAGGGGAGGAGGGTGGAGGAAGAGAGGAGGAGGAGCTTGAAGGATGAGGAGGAGGAGGTGAAGGAGGAGGAGGAGGAGGAAGAGGAGGAGGAAGAAGAGGAGGAGGAGTAGCAGGGAGAACGAGAAGGTGGGGAGGAAAGAAGGAGTATACGCTCAGTGCCCTTCCCTCCTCCTCTTCCTCAAGAGCTGCGCTCTAATTCGGCTTTACACGGTGCTGTAAACGCCTTTCATATTTTATTATTTGTACTTGGAATTAAGACACAATTTTAATGCGCAAATTCCACCAGTAAAATACATGTTCAAGAGTAGGTTTCTACTTAAACGTCGAGTCTCTGAGTTTTGTGGGCAATTTTAGAGTTACATCCTTATTTAGAAACGCCCTGTAGTCGTAGAGCAGCAGGTTTTGTAGTGAAGCAAAAGCTGCAAGCGCGTGCATGTTGCTTCTCATAAAGCAAGCGCTGCACAGGTGTGTACGCGCTACAGGCAGCTTAAAGCGTGAAAATTATGGCTTCGTACGTACCTAACACATAATTTACACGTGCAAGTTGAAACGCCATGAGTTCGCGCATACGTTGAAGCTACGCGCTTGCGAAGCTGTCATGTCCACAAGCGTTACCACGAGAAACATAACATTTGAAATTGACGCTTTGATTACTTCAAATTAGCTGAAACCTGAAAGCTTTTCCTTCAAACGCCACAAGAGTGAGATTAAGAACACTGAATTCAAACGCCCAAGGATCGTTTGGTGTGAACGGCTCGTATTCTGTTCTTGTACTTGAGCAATCGAACGTCTGCGCGGCTACGCCGCTGAATATACCCACCCGACCGACGCCCGTCAGCCGATTAACAAGTACATTTACGAATTTGTACCAGCTCTGTTTACAGAGAGGTACTCAGGAATTCGTTGGCATCATGAACCGTGGAACTGACAAAGTCAGAGTAGCGTCAGGTATGCAACGACGAACCACTATCCTGCAGCATGGCTGCTGGCGTTGGTTGTCGTTGCTTACGAAAGATTGGCGCTTTTTCTCCGAGAGACCCAAAGCTCATATTATAATATAAAATGAAGAACCAACCGCGACTATTTTTTGCGCAGAATGTCTACAAATAAATAAATAATTAATTATATATCCAAGATATTAATTACAAAAGTATGTCTACATTCTTAGGTTTGCGTGTTTAAACTTAAGAATTCAATTGTCGCGAGTCTATAGATTAGGGACCTATACCACTCAATAGCCGACTAAAACACATTGAATAGTCGTAGATCTATAGCATTAAAGATATACTTTTTTCTATAGCTCTCTAAACGAAATTGAATAGTCGGGAATCTATAGCTTCATAGTCACGCATTATTCTCTAGCCTACTATAGAAATCTGAATGGTCAAGATTCTGTAGACTTGAAGACATAGATTATTCTGTAGGTGGCTATATCGTGTTTTATGGTTTCTTACGGCTGACCATGGGGGGTTCTATACGGTGATAGCTCACCATAGGATTTTTCATAGACCTCCATAGACCATTTTCGTATGGGCGACACCCTTGTGCTCAGCTCTTGCACTTTATCGTCGGTCACTTTTTGCTTTTCTCTTAGTTCCTTCATTTCAGAGAGCATACCGATCTGACCCCGTTCTATTGTTTGAACTGTGGCAAGTGCAGTTGACCAAATATTATCTGAGTTTGGCGGGGTAGGTTCTCCAGACGTAAGTTGTCCAGGATTCGCTTCCACATCACCACACAAGTGTGGTGATGCAAAGCGCGGTTGCGCGGTCAAGACGCTCTCACACCAAGAACAAGCACGGCTATAAAACACAAGCCAGTCGCTGGGGCTTGACACCGCTAACAGACAGCAGCAGCAATTCGAGCGATAGCAAGCAGAGATTTCGAGTAACCAAACTGAAGCAAGAGCACGCGTGGACGTTCCTTTCCACTAGCAGCGATCTGCCCCAAGGCTGATCGAAGTGTGCGCTCCTCTGTAGTACAGCCGTTGTGGTGGTGGCGTCCGGCGTTGTAGATCTCGGAGTTCTCTGTTGTCAACTTTGCTGATGGAAAATGGCGCTCGATCCCCTCTGCCCCTCCTATACTTCGTCTCACCTTAGTATGGACTATTGTTAGCCGCGCGAGCTAAACGCGCGAGCTAGTCGCTTTGAATGAAGCCGCGGTGGCTGCACGAGCGCTCGTGCAGCAAGTGCTCTAGTCAAGGCAGTCAAGGCTGGCCGCTCGCGCTAGCCTAGCCTTCACGATTACGTCCATGCTAGGGTGGAGACGAAGTATAGCACGATCATCTCGTGCAACATTCGCTCTCCGCGCAAGAAGCGAGAATTGCACGCGCGCAACGCTGAACAAAATAGAGGCAGGGCCGCTGCGGCACGAGAACAGTAAAGAGTGCAGGACCGCGACTATCGCGCCCAAGAGGCAGCGCGTGAGCGCCTTCTCACACATCTCCTACAACTATTCTGCTACTATACTCCGTTTCACCTTACGTTGGACCCCGAACCAAAGCTACAGACCGCCAGAGCTAATCAAGCGCATGTTTAAAGTAACGTCAGCTTGCTCCTCAAGCGGGTATCTGTGCGCGGGTTGCAATGGCGCTGGCAGGGAAGACTTAGGTGGGCTCACTGGGAATGAACCGATTTCATCTGCTGCTTTCTATTAGCATACCTGACTTTGAGTACTGTTCTTCGCTTATTACGAAACGCTGGAGCATTCTGAAGTTGTGAGATCAACGCGCGACGGTTTCGTCGCCTTTCTGTGTGGGATAGGCTTACACGGATAGCTTTACCCATCGAACAGAAGCAGGGTCCGCAGAAGCCCTTTGCTTTACCAGTGGAACACAGAAAACCCATATCATGTTTTAAGCCAATCAACAATTCAGGTAAGCAATAACAATCGAACCTTGACTTTAACCGAAACGCTCTTGCTTGCTTGGAGTGCGCCGCATCGCTCCTGCTCGCACGCAGAACGCGCAGGCCAGGGTTTATATATCGGTAAATAAAACTGGAAGAGCAAGCAAAGTGACAGTGTTTTAATTCGTAGCTTTTGCTGCAAAACCGAGCGTGCGTTTCACAAGAACTCCTAACGTGACTGCCACGACGTCGGGGGAACGTTCATCAACACTAGCTCTCAGAGAGCGAGTGACCAACCACGCACGGCGGTATGAAGCTGTTTTGTTTCTTTTCTACAATTCCGCAAAAACCATGTGGCATCGAAGAGTAGATCTCCGCTTCACGGCGCAACCAGACATGTTGTCAATGGATGTTTTCTTTTCCATTCACTGCGATAGCCTACCAGCTCGTCCGTCGTGATCCCTGTGATCACAGCCTTCTGAATCCAGGAACGTTTCCGAGACGGCACAAACGTGCGAAGGCCCCTTGAGCTTCGAACTGTGCGAATTCGGACCAAGCGATGTTGGCCCCAATTATTCCAACTCGAGCCTTGGGAAGTTCGAAACATCTCTAAAAAGTGTGTAACCCTGAAACTGAATTTACCGTTGCTCGCATTCCGTAAGCAGTCACGATGTTGTGGAGGTTGATCGAGTAGTAATGGTATGTATTTTAGTTATCAGTGTTAACAGTAAAACCTATCAAAAGAGATCAGGTTGCTGGAAGATATAATAAAAACAATATTAATGAAAGGTACATTCACAAACAAGCCCAAAAGCAAAGTAAAATATATGTCAGTGCAAGTCTGCCAGTGTGACGCGACACTGCGTTATCCCGTAGACAAGAAATTTACCTGGTGCTGTACGACTGCACCTCACAGCGGTGATACATGACCGCACACCTGTGTGATGCTCATCCAGATGAGAAAATAATTTATTTATTTGGCTCTGGAGAGACGCCGCATCGTGGAAAGGCAAACGCCCGTACCATCAAGACTCGGAGTGTTGCGTCTCAATAAACATAATAATGCAATGTATACAAAAAAATAATTGGGTTAGGTGTATGTTTATAAAGACTAGAACTTGGTCTGCCTCAACGGATGACGAGTCTCTCAGCTGTTGATGAGACATTTAGCCAGTGCAGTACAACTGCTAGCCTGGGTCTTTAACGTGCATCACGCAGTAGTGATACACGACTGCACGCCGGTACGATGCTCATCCAGGGGCCTATGTTGCGCTTTTAGACTCCCCACGGTGACTATGGAGATAGGAAATGACGCAATAACGCAACAAACGCAGATTGGGTGCTGATTGGCGAGAGTCGTTGATGACAAATTTCCGCAGAACAAAATAAAGAAAACAGTGAGCTTTTCTTCTGCGGAAATTCGTCATCAGCGATTCTCACCAATCAACGTCCAATCTGCGTTTGCTGCATTTTTGACGTCACTTCCTTCTCCTAGTCGCCGGGAGTCCAAAAAG
>JAZHYW010013486.1:0-12108 GCA_037355805.1 Ixodes ricinus
GCAAGTGGGCTCATTTTCGTCTTCTGCGCATGAGAAAGGAAGTAGCGGTGACGTCAGAACGCCGAGCCCTGATTGGCTGATCGCGGTCCCCTATCTGAGCGTCGTCTGCTCCTTTGCAACAACGTCTGCTCGCAACGTCGTCTGCGTCTGTCTTACCTTTCCTGCGACTTTCGGAAGTGCAGGTCTTTACGAGGCGAGGCTCGACTTCGCCTTTCAGAGAAGGCAGACGAAATAACTCGAGCGGTTCGTTGTTTTTGTCGAACAACTAGCAGACGCGCATCAAGGAGGAAGTCAAAGTACTCACTGGCGAGGTGTCCCGAGACGCCGAGGTTTGTTTGCTAAGAACCGAGAGTGAGCGTGTTAGTGTCCACAAGTTCCCTCCCAAATACTTTTTCCCCCTTTCGTGTGCGGCAAGACTCCTCATTCTTTAACGGCGTCGGCGGGTTGGCGCAGTTAACGTCGTCTGCTTTACGTCTGCTAGTCAAAGCGATGGCTCCTTTACCTTTCCTGCGTCTGTCGGATATTCACCGCTTTTTCACCGGCGAGAGTCACCGTTGCCTCGGAAAACAAGGAGATGACAGAGGAAGAGATTGACCTCTTAATCTAAAATTGAGGTCAGTGATCACAGTATAATACGGGAAGGGTTCACAAGGGTCGCGCGGGCACATTCCATTCAGCACGCCAGCCGGTCGTGGGCAGACGGTCACCGAGTCGGAGTGGCTGCTAGGCCTATCTGCCGAGTTCGCTTGGTCGGTGTCAGTGGAATCGTGGCCGTTGGAGCTTTTCCCGGGTGTTTGTGGATCCAGCGTTCTTGTTCGTCATGGTCTGGTTCAAGTACTTTTACTTTTTCTTGCTGCTTGAAGTCGGGACGCGAGAGAAGCGCACGTAGAAAAATAAACGTCCGTTGGTCGTCGCGACCGTGACGCTGTCGGCCATGCTGATTTGATCGTAACAAGTGCGTAGCTTCGGAGCTGTCGTAGGATTTTGTCGTAACCTGCGCAAAACTTACGAAAATTTCGGTTCGTGAATACGAATTTGTTTTTAAGTTTTGTCTTACGCATATTTTGGCGTAAGATAGTTTCGTGAATCTGGCCTCTCCACTTGCAAAAGTCGCAGGAAAGGTAAGACAGACGCAGACGACGTTGCGAGCAGACGACGTTGCAAAGGAGCAGACGACAGCTCAGATAGGGGACCGCGATCAGCCAATCAGGGCTCGGCGTTCTGACGTCACCGCTACCCCCTGCGCGAGAAGCAGACGATCCTGCCCTCCACCGCATTCCCTTACGAACGCGGAAAATATATTCTCAGTTTAGCGGTTCAAACCGGTTCGAACCGGTTCAAACCGGTTTCGAACCGTTATTTTTCGCTCCCGGAACTGAACTGGAGCTGAAACCGAAATCCATGAACCCGAACCGGAACCGAACCGATAAAATTTCGGTTCGACACTCTGCATACTTGTACGGTTTTCTATTACAAGCAACCAAGACATACTTGTAAGCGACTACTTTTTTGGAGTAATTTTGTTGACATATGATTAAATTTGGTAGGAAATAATAACGTGCATAATTTAATAACTTTTGAAAGTACTAAAATTACTTGCAACCATTACTATGTTTACCTCCCCCTTTCAAGTGGCGCCCGATTGTTTCTATGGGATTCCTAACTTCAAGAAATTCCTCTCGGAACCAAATCTCCGAGAGGAAGATAATGCACCGAAATTGCGGACCCCTACTACGTTGCAAGAGCCTTTAATGGTTACTTCTGTTTCCGTGTTCCTTTGTTCCAATGGCCGATTAACTGCAGTTTGGAGGCGTTGTTACCAGCAGTGGCCGAAGCTGTTCCGTCAGCGAGGTGGGAATCTTTTTCTGCTGCTGCTTCACTTAGACACAATGAAATCGACTCGGGCCAGACGATATATCAAACGCATTTCTTTACAAGTATGCCGAATGGTGTGCAAAATACCTCCATATCTGTTTTTAACAAAAGCTTACATAAAAAGCAGAAGTGCCCGAAGACTGGAGAATTTGCTGAATTAACACCTGTCCATAAAGCACGTGATAAGTTTCTCGTTTCCAATTATCGGCCAATCTTCTTGCTGTGTACTGCAAGTAAAGTAAGAGGGAGATTTTGATTTTGCAACACCTGAGCACTCACCTTTCGAGAAACGAAAACTTTTCTTGGGTAGCCAGCACGGTTTTCAACGTGGCTGTTCTGCAGCCACCCAGCTACTCCACACAAACAACGAAATTTTGTCAATTCGGGAGAAGAGCGGAAAAATTGATGCCGTTTTTTTGGATTTCTAAAAAGCTTTTGACCAAGTGTTTCACTATAACCCAAAGTTAAAACTTTGTCATTTACAAAAAATTACCAACTTCTTCGGTGGCTTGGCTCGTACTCATCACATATGATCCGCAACACGCCCAAACAGACAGGACGATCCCGCCTCTAAGTCCCTCAAGGCTCCGTATTGGGCCCACTTCTCTTCCTAATTTATTCAAACGACTTGGCACACAACTCACCTGTTCGCCTTGCCTTTTTTTTTTTTTTTTTTTTGTAGGCGATTGCTTTGCGTATTTAAATATTCAGTGAACCGGCGACCAGCTAACCCCTATACGACTTCCTAACAAGCCGTCTCTCGGATGGTAAGCCAACCCTGGCAATATGAGCTTAAAAATCGCTAAGTGCACAAGCATACGACTCTATTTACACGCAAAAAGCAACCACTCAGATAAAAATATAAAATTAATAACACTGAGATTAGCCAAGTCCCGCAATTTAAGTACCCAGGGAATAATTGCCGCTTATAATCTAAGTTGAAAGAACCACATTAATAGCACTGTCTCTTGGCGACTACAAAAAGGAGGCGTCAGTAACGACACCGTCTAAAACATGGCACTGGCAAAACAATGTTGGTAACCTAGACATCCCTTGTAAGACCGCTACAAGAGTACGGTGACGTTATCTGGGACCTCCACACAAAAACCGATACCGAGTGCATCAAACGCCTACCGAGGAAGGCGCTTCGATTCATTTATCACGCCCATGGTAGAAACGTTTTGGTGACTGAACTTCTGAATCGTTCTGGGCTCCCTACATTAAAATCCCGCCGCAAGCTTCACCGACTAAGGCTCCTTTTTAACATAGTAAAGAACCAGACAGGACTGAATTTTCCCGACTATATGCAGTTCGACACAGCGCGACCGACTCGAAATAAACACATATAAATCACATGCCTCAATGCAGGACAAACGCATATCGGTTTCTTTGTTCCCGGAACGAAAACCGAATGGAACGATCTTCCGCGTGGCGCTGCCAGTACAACATCCCAGGATGTCTTTTGTATCTTCTATTTGTACCTACTTGGGGAGTGAAGTGTGTATATTTTGATTGTATTTTTCATCATCTCTTTTTTATGTCATATTTTACTGGTGATTGTAGTGCCTTATGTTTATGTTTATGTCCCCTGCTAAAACCTTTGTTTGGTCTGGCAGTTGTTAACTTCACTCCTGAGTGTAGCAGTTTTATTTTTAGCCACACTATCAACTGTATATACTATATGCCTTATCTGTTTCTCTTTCTGGTGCGTTTGCTTAAGTCAAAAAGTGTCAGATGTAAAAAAAAACTGTTTGTAACTCCCCTGCTTTGGATGCCAAAAAGCAGCAGGCGATATTTAAGAATAAATAAATAAATCAACGGCACCTAGCGGCTAAAACAGAAAGTCGTAGTGCCAGGTTTTTTGCCACCTTTCGCGAGCAAATGGGATATTCGCAGCGCCTAGCGGTGTAAAGACAAAGCTAAAAACGTTGCCTAAAAAAATTGTGATGGCTTAGCTCGGCTATGCCAGGATATACGTAGCGTGAGCTTATGCGCACAGAAATGAGAGGCGCTATCAAGCGGCTCCGGTGCAGCGTCAGACTTGGCTACTGCGCAACGGGAGGCGGACAGCTGGGCACGCGGCAGTGCCAGTGCGTCTGCCACGGCTATGACGTCACTCCTCTGGAATGTGCAGACCGGCGAGGCGCGCGCGGTGGCGGCGGCGGCTCCGGCGCGCCAGCTGTGCACCGTGTGACGTCACTGCTCCTCGCGCTTGCGCTGCACGGCTCATTATGTGAGCCACGCGAAACTGCTCAACCTCGGCCAGTGCTAGCTCACGCTACAAAACACGCGCTTTACCCCACCAGATCCGATCGCCGAGACAAGGAGTGAGAGAACGACAGAACATGACAGGAACAAGGCAGGAGAACGGTGTCGACCTCGCGAATTCGCGGGAACTTTCCGAAAACTTCCCTCTTTTCTTGTTTGTTAAAAAATAGACTGTCCGTCATCCGTTTTCACCTACGACTTTCCTTTCCCAGTCCGTCGGCTCATCCTCATACGTGATCCTGCTCCCACTAGAAGAGAGGGTAAGCCGGAGAGACAAAACTATGAAGGAAGTCGGGTCTTCTTTTTTTTTTTACGCTCCTCCAGCAAAACGCAAAAAGAGAGCTGGTTCTTGGTACGTCCGGTAGGATTCCTGAATGGAACGGCTTTTCAAATAGTCCCGCCTCGCCTGCAGCTCTTCCTGAATTTTTTACTGCGACCTGGCAGGCCATTGTTCTGGCAGAAAAGGTGGTGCTGGCTTTCCGTCTTGTCCCACATGCATTGAGTTTTAAAAAATACTTTTTCCTCTAGTTTTTTTTTTTTTTGTGTTCAACACAGGCCCCGATGAACATTGATTTTTTGTCCGAAGCCAGATATTGACAGCCAAAAAGCACCGAATCGATTGTATCCCCCCGACACACACACACACAGCACGCACACGCGCGCGCAGACACACATACACGCACGCACTCACGCACAAATACACACAGACACGAAACCCTCAAAATAAAAAAATATATGATCCCCGAAACACGGATCACACCTGGTAATTGGTAATTTTCAAAAGTGAGCGCCATCTGGTAGCTGCTGTGTAAATTGTTCATGTCCGCCATTGTCTACAGCGAGCATGTATGACAAACATAAATCTACAAACACAGCTAGGCGACTGGTGTGCGACCGAAAAAATCCGCGTGATCCGGGAATCGAAGCAGGGACTTCTCCATTTCCAGTGCGGATGTCCCTGTCAGCTCGCTTGCACCTTTGCACTTAATTGCATTCATATCATAACTTTAAAAATGCAGGCCGTTCACCCTTGTTGGCGTTGGACCGGTGGCACCTGATAAAGCCCGTTTGCTCTACTCGACGTCGAACCTCCGGTTAGCTCAGTTGGTAGAGCGCTCCACTGGAAATGGAGAGGTCTCTGGACCGATACCAGTTCCAGGCAGAATTTTGGGTCGCGCACCAGTCACGCTAGCTGCGTTTGGAGATTTATGTTTGTCCTTTGTTCCCCTTCTCCAGGGATTATTTTGGTCAACAACAAGTGTCGCAATGTTCTCCGGGAATATTTTAGCTGGCACACATCGAATATCAATAACCAGGAATTAGACTCTTGGACGCGTAAGATTTAGAGCGCAGCTCTTAGGCGCCCGTTTCCGGTTTGAGCTGGCGTCGGCGTCGACGTAACCGCGCGTTGCATTATGGGACGTTTCCCATAATAATCGTAACACGTGACGTCACGTGTGACGTCACAAGGGTAAAATTTTCCCGCTAAATTTGTCGGGAAAATTGTTTCGCTAAATTGAGAGGAAACGTTTTTCCCGCTAAATTTAGCGGAAAAATATAGTGGAAAGTTTTCTCCTAAATTTAGCGGGAAAATAGACGACACGTGACCTCAACACCAATTCAGTTTCCCGCTTAATCTAAAGGAAAAATATGCGCTAAATTTTCCGCTAAATTTAGCGGGAGAATATGTGTAAATTTCGTGCTAAATTTATTGCGGAAATTTTCACTTAATTTAGTAGGAAAGTTAGCGAAAACTTCCCTCCAAATGCGAGGGGAGCAGAGAGGAGGAGGGGAGGATACGGAGGGGAGGAGGGACATACCCTCCCCTCTGTACCATCCCATCCTCCTCCTCAAGAGCTGCGCTCTTATTCGGTATTACAAAGAATTGTAAGCGTCTTTCAGTTGTTTTCTTTTTATTCTAAGGCTCAGGATTTGTTTTTGCATTGAATCCTACGGGTTAAGCAATAATAAAAACAAATTACAGGACACTCAAGACTGCTTACATGTAGGAATGCGAAACGCCTCCCCCCCCCCTTCAGGGCCTTAGGCCGCGCCTCGACACGTGATCCGAGAGGGGAAGAGAGGGGTGGCAGCAGAGCGCGCGCGCCACCCATCCCTTTTACCGGCGGGGCGAGCCGCAGCGCCAAGGAGAGGGCTTCTCTGTGGGGTGGCGTTCCTTGGAACTATGACGCGGGACAGCCAAGGGGTATTCAGTCCTTAACTCGTTGGTACAGGCAACGCAGGCTTCGCTCCATGAAACAGGGGAATTTAGGTGACGATTTTCTAGGAGCCGTTTTTTCGCAGCTCCACTGATAACGTCGGTTCGCTCGATGGGACAGTTAATGCTTTCGCTTTAAAATGATTAATATCTGCTTTTCTTGACGAAAGATCATGATGTTCCCCAGGAACTGTAATTGTCTGGGTATCATAGAACACAAATTAATTACAATGTTTATATTTCCTTAAAAAAATTTATTCTACGGAATGTACCAGAAAGTAGGTCATGTGCTTGATGGACTTTTGAAGGGCATGTATTATGATGACATCTAGTAAAGCCTACACTGTTCCCTTTTAAGTCGACTGAGATCCAGTCTCTTGATACATTTTTTTTATTTATCGACAAACGTCGAGATTTGATTAGCGTGTTACTTATGTATTTAGTAGTGTATATTGAACAAAAAATTCCGCATGAGGAAAGTGAAAGAAAAAAAAGAACGTAATCAGAGCTGCATTAATCAGATGAGATTTTCATGACCGTTGCGACGCAGTCGCCGGAAATTTTGCTTTCCTTTGATCAGGATTAGATTGCGCCGGCACTCCGATTTTGATGCGTCCCCGAAATTTGGTCTCTTTGAGGATCTCGCAACAAAACACAATACCCTGCGGCATTTAAGAAGCAAAAAGAGAAAAGGACGCGACACACACATTAGAGTTGTATCGAAATTCCGGAAATCGATCCAGTTCCAAATTGTTGATCCCACTCTTGCGGAGCAATTTATTATAGATTATTCGCCCGTGTGTCTGTTCGTTGTCTGTTTGACGTCTTTATTACATGCTCCGCAGTAACAGGATTGCCCAAGGTTTCGAAACGACTCTCCACGCACTTCGTTACTAGTCGTTTTTCGTTGTTTTCCTTCTTGTTACGCCCTGAGCTCGATTGAGTTTAGTTTTCTTTTTATCCTTTCTTTTTTTCTTTTTTTGAGCGAAATGGCAATTTTGAATCATCGAGAAAAAAGTGCCAGAATACTCGGCCTCTTTTTAATCATTGGCATCTAGGGTGTCCCGCTCAGCAAAAGGTGAATTTCGCAACTCTTCCGATTTTAGTGACAATGCCCTTTACAGTCACGTTGGTGTTTTGACGCCAAACGTCTTTTGGAGAGGGTAACTCGCTGAAAGCCTAAGTGGCAAGAGCAAGACCGGAAAGTACGACGCAAAAACGAGACGTCAAAGCGTTACGACTGAGAGAAGAGTTTACACGGTGTCTCAGCTAACTTGTGCCAAGACTTATAGGGAGCTGAGGACGCTACGCTTGTCGGATCCAGCGCACAATTGTCCTTAGACATTTGGAACGACTCAAGGTGTTTTTGCTTTCTTGCGATGTGACAAACAGGCTAACAAACGCAAATCGATTAGCTCAGATGAAGTTTTGGGCGAGTTGGCTATTCCTGTCTTTTAGGAAACAGCGCACAACATTAGCCGCACCTCGGAGACATTTGTACTTTGTATTTACGTCCAAATAAACTTGGATCGGTTGATAGAGATAGGAAAGAGCGCGGAAGATTCCTCTGGGAAGACACGGAAACCGGCAAAAAGGAACCTCTCACGTCGACGCTGGTTGCCGGCGTGCGTGTGCTCAGAACACGCGCACACCGGCAGTTGTTTTTTGTCTGATTCGGTTTGTGAGCCACTTAGCAGGCGCACAAAGACGACCACCACAGTGACGGTGCACTTTCGGCGCCGCTTGGTTGCTTCCCTAGGACCCTAGGGTCAGCCACGCAATCCAACTTTACGAGAAACCAAGTGTGAGTGTGTGAACAGGGATTGGCAAAAATACTTCGTGTATCCAAATCCAAATAGAAAATACTCCAACGAAACTGTAGTCAAAAATTATATACACCTTTTTTAGAAATATACATGAATAGAGAATACAAAAACAACAAGAATGTTGAATGGTCTTCCAATACTTTTACAAATACATCTGGTCCGACTTGGTAGAAATAGAGCCACTAAATGAGCTGCGCTTAGGTATTGGCACTCTGTTCGCTAACATTGTTGATGGACAACTGCGATTTTCAATATGCAGAGTAGACGCAACTGCCGATCGTCATGATTCAAAAGTGCGACTTGCTCGGCATTAGATTCGGTGTTAGGAAGCTCATGTAATATTGCTTTGCTCAGTCGCGACTGTTTAGAACATTTATGGAGGACGGAAAAGCGTTTCCTGTGATTTCCAGATGAGTCTTCCAGATAACTGGCAACTATATTTAAGCCGCAATATGAACAAGTGTCGTTACTCTGAACTGTAGCTTAGTTAGTGGCACTAGCTATGTTGTTTCAGCTTGGGTCCTGACGCAGCCAATGCTACAAGCGCGAGCATGTGGCCCCGAACAGTGCCTGCCCTGCACGAGAGCGCGTGCTTGGCAGGGACACTAAGGCGCAGCTCGGTGAGCACGCCTCGACGGAGGCAAGCAAAGCTAGCGTCTCAGCTGAGACTGTGGGAAGAAAGCGTACCAAAGCCCAGCGCTCCGGCTCAACTAGACTCAAGCCGCGTCCCCCTCACAGCCACACTTTGTCATGCGGGCCCCCCCCTCGCGTCGCAGCCGAAGACAGAGTTCTGGCTAACCGGCCCAGGTTCCCATAGCAAGACTTCTACCAATAATGAAAAATTTAGCCTCAGGTAAAAATTAAAAAAACTGCGTTCAAATAAAGAGTTAGTCTGTACGTGCTAGAATCAAGCGCTTAAAAAATGCCGGACTCTAATAAACAGAGTCCGAAGATTAGCGTCCAGAACTACCGAGGAAACACAATGTATTCGAGAACCAGTTTAATACTAGGTACAGTTCTAGTTACGCAGCCTTTTCAAACAACTTGTCCAATATGCGATGTCTAAACAATACAATCTATCAACCCAAGAGGCAGTTGTTGTACCCCCCACGTTCATACATTGTTTCTAGCAAGGCTATTTTCTTCCCTGTTTCATGAGAATGTTTATTGCGTGTGAAATATAGCAAGTTTAATACTCTTTGCATATGACTTCCATAGTGAAGAGCGCATAACATCCCATTCAATTCCGAAGACGAGTGCCAGAAATTGTATTTGGCTCAGTATTTTAAGTACACTATATCAAATACTCAATTTTTGAGTATTTAGATATAGTTAACAAATAATATATCGTGTAATACGAAATGCTCAAAGTATTTTAAACACGTATTTCAAATAATTGTATTTGAAATACCGGCGATTCCTGTGCGCAAACCATCATTTCATCCCCGTGTGCTTGAAGGCTCTACCGGGGAGATATGTATCAACAATGTGGCACAAACAACAGGGAGCAGCTTGATAAAGGATGCGCATGCACAGAAAAAATGTAGGTAAAGGGAGGGCAAAGGGTGTCAGGGGTGCTGCCGATTCCTTGGCCTCGAAACATCTCGGCAGGAGGCTACGTAACTCGACGCCCCGTCATCGCTGCGTGATGTTGCTTGTTTTATTCATGCAGAAACCCGCAACCACGAATCTGGGTCACGTGGCGTCGTGTTCCTGACAACATCCGTCTCTGCCGACGACCGTGCCTGCTGCCTCTACCATGGCGTCGCCAGGCAGGCAGTGGAACGTGCCTTTCGTCCCGACCACTGATTCTCCTGACTCCCTGGCTCTATAAATGATAGGCGTTTATAGAGCCAGGAATTGTCTGTCCGTGGCATGTAGCGTCGAAGATGTCACACTGTCACGTGATGAATGTGATGTCATCTCAAATGCGCTCTAAATCCATAGCATCTATGATAGCATTTAGAGGTCTAGGGTCTCGTGACAGTGTCGTCCCGTGACGCCATGAGATCAGGAGACACTATAACGCGATATGGTGATGTCACGTGACCCGAAACCGTGGCATGCGTGACACTAGAGGAGTTTTAGTAGATCGTTCCGATGACTCCGATAGCGATTACCCGATACTCTGCCTCTGCCTTTGACGACTCACGCTATATAGTATCGTTATCGGGGGTATCATGGTATCAGGCGATCGGAACTGGCTGTACTAAAACTCCCTACTGTTGCGCCATAACCGTGGATGCGTGGATGCGACCGCAGCGCAACGAATCGAGATGGGACATTTGTGATTGGGTAGAAGAAGCGGGGGGCTGGGGCGTGTGGTTCCCACTCATTTCGACGCGCCACTGTCGCGTCCGCGTAAACGCGACCATAGTGAAATTCGCCTTACGTCATATAAACCCGTAATATACAAATCACCTGACACGATTTCTACGGGTAGCCGGACAATTAAGACCATTTCTATTCCAGAATACCGAAATCATCCGTGGAGAAACATTTAATACTGTCACAACTCTGTTAAGTTTTCGTACATGCCCCAATATGTTTGTGAGGCTATTTTCTGAGCACAAAACAGAGAAATATGTGGATAAACCCTTCAGAAATTAAGGCGAATCAATAATTTTCCGCTTTCCTGGGTTAGGTTCCTACTCCAACATTCCAAATGGTGATCAATAGTAACATGTCAGGCATTCAAATAACACTGTTACAGCGTGGCAGATATAAAAGTTCCATCAAATCAAGTAAGTTGCTCCAATCATTGCTTCGCCACTTACTAAAATTTAACACCGTGTTCGATACAAGAACGCATAATCAATACCGTCCAGGCAGTAAAGTACAAAATATGCGGTCATGGCTAATTTAAAAACATCATTAGTCAAGCCTAGCTGCTACTCGAATTAACTGCCGTGTCACATACAGAAATAACGTTATGTTTTTCGAGAAAGAACACATATTCGAATCCTCAAAAATAGGTTATTCGCCCTATGTGTATAAATAAAAATAAGCTTAAGGGCCATAACCGCCGCTTGTTAGCGATTCGTCCTATACTAGTGAAAGGGTTCGGGAAAACCTAATCTTAAGAAAGTCGAGAAACCTTTTTTTCTTAATCCTAATGCAACTCAACATGCGAATTGAAAACAAAACGACAGAACTATCGTTACTAAACATCCTTAAAACACTCCAAAGCATACGCTGAAACCAAAACCCTAACTAGGGGCATTTTTGTGGGTAGTTGAAGAAGCTTCTAATCTTACCAGCCACCATCGGCTTCTGGAAAGGTCGATTGCTATATGGTTTGTGTAACTTTAAAATTACACGAGAAGCTGTTTTAAGTCAACCAAAAGAGTATACCCATCTCTCCAGCCCAAACTTTAACGTAATTAACATATCAAATTACTGCACAAATCCGTCTTAGAAATGTCTTCTTTTTTTTTTTTTACGTACATAACCGACTTAACATTTCAGTTAAGTCGGTTATGTCAGGACACGGAGCACAATTCTTTATATTCATTCACATTTCACATGCCGATCTCTGTTATTATGAGGATCTTACATACAAAATGTAATTGATTTTCTCTGCTTTGCTTTACATGTCCCCCGACTAAACTGTCGACACCACAACACGTTTTGCGTGCAAGGCATATGTTCATTTCCCCAATTTCGCGAATTCTAGAGCAATTTTAATGCACTGAGCACGGTGGTTGACGTTTTCGCAAGTTGGTGGAATTTTAAAAGCGCGCTAACCATTCACATTTACTAACATGAGTGTTCGGGTTTTATATGTGTTCTGCCATTATAGCTGCACGTGTATCTCTTTTTTTTAAGTGTGTGTTGTGCGTGAGTATGTACCAGTACTAAGATCTAGGCTGTTTCTGGACATAAGACAAATAAATAAATGAATAAAAATAAAAATAATTT
>JAZHYW010013487.1:0-22385 GCA_037355805.1 Ixodes ricinus
CACAAGGTGGATGGGTCGCTACGAATGCACCATGATTCCTTGAAATAACTTAGAGTCTTCATTTAACATCACATCTACTACGGATGAAAAGAAGTTTAAACGAGGTCCGTAATGATGATGTCTCCCGTATGCCATGGACGAAGAAGTAGTTGTTGGAACCAGCACTACGGGTGAAGAGAAGGACAAAGCAAGCGTTTGGTTGCTGGTAGCTTGTCGGGTTGTTCCTAGGCTTGCCATAACCTCCTCTATTAGCCCCGAGAAGTTTGGGGGCGCCCTCTTACGGCGAACTGGGGTGACGTCACGGCGAGGACAAAATTTTTCCCTGACTCGCCCCGCTCGCCCTGTGGAGGCTGTGACGGCGTTAGCTGTCGGCGCGCTCGTTTCTCTTTAATTATTTTTGCGCGCGTTTTTCGTAGGAAGTGTAAATTTTCGTACCTAGCTTTATTGAGGTATGGCCTGTAGCTGCAGGCGAAACTTCAACCAACATTTCAGGCATGGTTGACAGGGCAGGCAACGCATGAATTGCAGCTGGTATAGGAAAATAAAGAAATATGGCCACATTTGCAGGAACATCACTATGGATTTACATCTCACACAATAAATGCTGCTGATGGTCTGAATGAATTGGCAGGTTATGTATACCATTTTGTGTTTTTTTTTTATTTGTTTTTAAACAAAAACGCAGAAGCAGAAAAGCTGCATTCTGCTTGAGCAACATGTTAAATATAGTCTGGGTCGTGGAGAGAAAATCACAAGTGAGACAGCCCAAGAACAGGGGCAAAGTAAAGAGAGAAGGAATAATTATTTATATACATTGCTCCCATTTGACATTTGCTGGATTCGGATAGAATTTCAATGGATTCCACTCGTGGTATCTGTAGACTTGTTTATAATATCCCTAAAGCAGGGGTGGTCCAGCTGCGCCAATTGCGCCATTTTGATAAATTCTCCTTTACCTGCGCCTTGCTGCGCCTAAAGACACAAATTGCGCCAAACTGCGCCAAACCGTGCCAAACTGCGCCAAACCGTGCCAAACTGCGCCAAAAGGGCTAGTCGGTCCGTGAACGAATCCTTTTTTGGAAGAAGGGCGTTTTCGGCTGGCAACCCGGTGGGAGTTTTATTTTCTAGGCTAGGTGGCGCAAGCTGCCGCCCGATATAAAGGGTAGAGCCGTTACCATAGCCATCACAATCCAATTCAGGTTTCCGGCCCAGTGGCATTATTGCGCATTATTGTTTTGTTGTGACCGTTTTGATATGCGGCGTGTTGGCTGTTCATTTCTGCATCGCCACTAGTAAGTCCTCTTGAAGATGAGCCAACGTGAGTACTTTTTTTTCTGCATGCGCGTTTTAAGGGGGTATATGGCCTGGGAGGGTCAACTTTTGAACCGTTCAACCAATTTGGTTCAAATTTGGAGGGTTATTTCAGCACTATGAGGAAGGATAATCTGCGAAGTTTTAGCATTATCGGTCAACTTTACAGTATGCGACAGTTCTCGCACTTCAGAAAAAAGACACTTCGCTAAGAAGTCTATCGTAGAAAAATAATATTAGGTGGTGGCAAAATTCTTGCTTTAATGTGAAGAACAATACCCACAGTGCAACCTAGATTAAAAATAAATTGCAAAATATTCAATTATGACAAAAATAACAACATCCCAAAATTGAAAAAAAAATGTAAAATTTTTGTGTTTCAAAAACAATTTTTTTTTTTTGAAGGAGTAGATTTTTTTAACTGTGAAGTAGTCTATTTTGTTCCCCAGAAAATTTCAGTCCCAGAAAACATTGAATGATGTCCCTTTGTATTCAGAATGTCAAACGATAGCTTTCTTAAAACAAGAATGCATGTCAAAAATTGAAACTGGGAAAAATGCGTTTAAAGTTTCAACTTGTTTTTTTTTTTTTTCGGACGATGCCAGGAACTTGAACTTTACCCCAGTCATTGGTGGCACCTTCAACTACATGAGCATGGGGAGGGCAGTGCGTTGAGGCCCCCGAAAAGATTCGCGAGCTTTGTGAAACTGATGCCACAGTCTTTTCCAACGACGCCTAGACGTACCGCGAGTTCGTTCTCTCGAAACTTGCCGATTGATGGTGAATGCGGTGTCGCGACGATGTCTCCGCAAGTCGAGCAGCTAACAACGAACTGAAGGTTGATGCCAATTCCTTCTTCTCGCAAGCTGAGTAGTTTTCCGTGGCACTTGCGGCAGAGTGAAATCGCAACAAGAGTTTGCACGGCGGACACATTGAGGAGACGTCCAGGGGCTTTTCAACGGGAGCGTCTGTCGGCTCCGGGTTGTCCGTAGTCCCCGCGTCAAAATCGAGCAGGCTGAGCTTCCTCACGAACGTGGTCAGCGCATCAGATTCGGAGATGAAGCTGTAGGCTCCGATGTCCGCCAAGCACTAGTTGAGCTTGAAGATCGTGACGACGGCGGCGGAGACGGCGACGATAGTGCCGGCGGAGACGGATCGCAGTCTCCGCCGGCCCTTTGTTTTTACCGTCGAGAACGCCGGCCAAAGCTACTGCGAGTGCTAACTTTGGAAGCAGGCATTCCTCGGCAGAAAAACTACCGGGAACAAAGATGGAAAACGAATCTAAACAGCGGCGAAGTAGCGATACGATCAGAAGCGAAAGAAGCTGCCGATAGCGCGCATGAGGCGAACAAGGAGCTACGTCGCCGAAGTCGGCCAATCGTGAGCCCTGTTTCGGGTCGCAACCAATGGGATTGCTGGTATCATAGTTCCCACTTTTTTTCTGCTTGTATGTACGGGGTTCTCCTGGGCCACAGATAGCCTCAAACGTAGCAAGGTTCTATGGGCAAAAACTAGAAGAAACGGCGTTTCCAACGAGGGTAAGATATCTCGGCTGCGTCGAACGAGCGCGAAGTAGGCCTAATTTGAAAATGCCGAACTTCGCCGTCTGCTTGCTCGGCGGGTCACTGCGCGCGGCCGCGAGCTTGCCTAAAATAATTTTTTGCGAAATAAATACTGTGCATTTATAAATGAAACTTTCTGAAACTATGCTTCAGAATATAGTGAACCCAAATATAATATTTTTTGAAAATGCATTTTTCGGAAAAAAATGGAATTTCGGGGCCGTATTCCCCCTTAAGTTACAGACCCCATAGTAGAAATTTGCTCGGACGCTCGTTCACCGGCAGACCAGCGGCATCATTACCGAACGTGGTACTCTTTTCGATCGCGTGGTCGTTGCTTGATTTCCTTGTTGCGAATTGTTGCGTGTTCCTTTTCATGTCAAATGCCGTAAACGATTGGTCACCCCTTGGTTGTCATACTAGTCGCACTGCGTGCGAACTCAGAATAGAGCTTACAAACATGTTTAATAAATCGCTATAGTTTCGGATTCTCGGACGCCTTGAGTATATTTATCACGATCACGAAAAACAGGTCGACTTACAATTGTGTAAATACATATTCACCGCGGTAACTTTAAAGTTTGTAGATCATGGCAAAAAAGTTTTGGCGTATTTTCTTGGTTTGTTTAAAATTGTAATTTTGTCCTTTTTTTCTAGAGCGAAGCACCAAGTTTAAAGACTCAGTACTCAGTGAGGTGGACTCAAATAATGATTTAATTAGTCTCTGGTGCAAAAAGGGGACTCACAAAACTGATGCATTTTGCGTCCTCTGCAATTCATCAATTTCCTGCGCACAACATGGAGTAGCTGCCATCAAACGTCACGCAGCATTGAAGAAACATGTTGAAGCTGCTGCAAGGCACAGAGATGAAGACGGAAACCTTCAGCCCCCCAAATTGGTGCAAGCCGCATTGGATTTCTCACAAGGTGCTTCTGGCACATCACTCCAAGACCAAGTGTGGAAAGCGGAATCAATTTTCGCTATGTCCGTTGTTTCAAAGTCTATCCCTTTCTCGTGGGGAGACAGTGCTACGGGAAT
Source organism: Ixodes ricinus (assembly GCA_037355805.1). Taxonomy (NCBI): domain Eukaryota; kingdom Metazoa; phylum Arthropoda; class Arachnida; order Ixodida; family Ixodidae; genus Ixodes; species Ixodes ricinus. The sequence goes on from JAZHYW010013487.1 coordinate 3,913, forward strand.
GTACGAGTGTATGTTCCCGGACAGCGAGGTTGCTAAGAAGTTTAGCTGCAGCAGGTCCAAGTTATCACGCATCGTGTCCGATGGACTCGGCCCTTACTTCAAGTCCAGAGTTGTGAGTGAGCTGTGCCACCCAAATGTTTTCTTCTCCGTGATGATCGACGAAACCCCAAAGCCAGAGCAAAGAACGCAGCAACTGGATGTGCTTGTTAGGTACTTTTCTAACAGCCAGCAACAGGTTGTCGTTGAGCATGTGCAATCGTACAACCTCAGGCGTGCCACCGCGGAAGTAATTGTGGGCTGCGTAGAAGACGCGCTGACTGAGCTACCGAAGAGAGGGCTTGTTTGTTTTTTCAGTGACGGGCCTAACGTCATGAAAAGCGTGAGGAACAAGCTCCAAAAGGATATGCCATCAAGTTTGGTTGACATCAACAACTGCAACCTTCACAAAGTCCACAATGCTTTTGCAAAAGGTCTCGATGCGTTTGGCTCGGATGTTGAGGAGGTCGTCCGAAACGTCTACTACTACTTCAAAAGCGCTGTTCGTGCTGAAGCCCTCGGAGAATGTCAGGAGGCTCTAGGGATTGCTTCTCATGTGTTTCTGCGTCATGTCTCCAATCGCTGGCTCACACTTCAAGATTCACTGTGTCGTGTCCTAGAACAATTCGAAGCGCTGAAGTCATACTTTCACAAGGCAAGCATGACAAAGCAGCGAGTGGACACTCAGAATCTTCACAGCAAGCTTGCTGCAGCATTTTCAAAGAAAGACCTTTATGCCAAGGTGTTGTTCTTGAAGAACTGTGCCGAGCTTTTTTCTCGGTTTCAGACACTGTTTCAGAAGCAAGAGCCCCTGCTACACATACTCCACGCGGAGTTGCTGTCTCTAGTCCAGCGAATCCTCAGCCGTTGTTTGAGGAGTGCAGCCTATGTGGACAAGAGTGCGGAGGAACTGAAGAAACTCGATGTGCAGGACTCTACCCTGTGGAAAACCAAACCAGAAGTGGGTATGGACACTGAGCAGGCAATGCTGAAATGGGATCCAGGTGAAAAGAAGCGGTTACTTCTTGGGGCCCGTGCCTTCTACTTGGCTTGCTCGAAAGACCTCCTGCAGAAGCTGCCTCTTGACAATAAAGTCCTTCAGCACACAAGTCTCTTGGGATTGCAGCCCAGCGACGTGGAGTCAGAAGTCCGATCCTTGCGATACCTTGCTTCCCAGCTGCCTCAAGTGCTTGAGAGCGACCACGTGTCATCACTGGTCGATGAGTGGCATCTGCTGAGATGTGACTCTGCTAACAGCCTTCAGTTGATGGAAGATGGACGGATCGACACTCGTTGGGCTACAGTATTTCAACAAAAGTGCGCAGCTGGTCAGCAGAAGTACCCACTGTTGTCAAGGCTAGTAAAAGCGCTGCTCTCTCTACCTCATGGCAACGCGGACTGTGAGCGAGGCTTCAGTGAGAATAAGCATCTCCTTGAAGGCCGAGCCTCATTGTGCATTGCGAGCATCAACGGATTGCGGCAAGTGAAGACCTACCTGCAGAGGTATGATGGAGATGCCACAAAGGTGCCCCTGTCACCAGACCTTCTGCGAAGCGTCAAAAGAGCAAGAGCCCGGTATGAGGAAAGAATTGGAAGCAGAGAGGCCGACATGAAGAGAAAAAGCCTGACAGCGCACAAGTTGATGCTGACAACTCGCATGACAAGCGCTTAAAGAAGCAGTTGGAGGAAAGGGTGATCTCGTGCCGTGCGTTGCTGAAGAGGGCGGAAGAGACCATTGGTGCAGGACTGAAGTGCCAAAGCTTGGAAAAAGTAGAAGGTGGCCAAACTATGTTAGCTGAAGCCAATGCTACTTTGTCACGCACTCTTTGCGAGCTGGACGAACTGAAAAAGAAATGCAAAAAGCATTGAGTCAATATTTTTTTTTTCACCTGTGATATATAGCCTACAGTCAAAAGGCAAGAAGTATTAAGCAATATTTTAGTTTTCATCTGTGATATTTTGTTACATAGTTAAGCTTTAGCTGCAAGAATGTTCTGTCATAAATAAAATGGTTTTCTTATGGTGAGTTCTTTTCTTTGTAAATTACTATATGAAATTCAGATGTTCGTGACACACACAGACATATATATATATATATATGGGGGGTGAGGTAAGATTGACAAGGGCAGCCGTAATATATATATAATAATAAAGACATGGCACAGAACTGCTCTATGTTCATGCTGCTCCAAAATGTTTAGTTTTCCTGATACCAAGGTGCTCCAAAACGAGCTTTTCCCTGCTCCAAAAGGGGAGTTTATGTGATACGAATTGCTCCAAAATTGGGTTTTCTTGCTCCAAAAATTGCTCCAAAACCTAAAATGGCTGGACCACCACTGCTAAAGTAATCTTTAGCAAATGTAAGTGAAGGTGTCTAGCCCGTTATTAGTCCCTTAGGCTCTTAAATTGAGATTTTAGCTAAATCAAATTGTCCTGTACCTAAAATACCAGAAGCTTTTCTCACACTAATTGTCACTCTTCACAGGTTCCACATTTTCTGCTACTAGTGCAGCATCTACCACTTAGCAGCCGTTCGAATGCTTGCTGTTCCTCCTGTATTCCTTTGTTGCCAAACAGTCCAATTGTAGGGAGTTTGGAGGCTGAGGAAGCTTTTGGGGTCCTGCAGCAGCGACTCTTAATTGGAAATGACAATTCGAACAAAACTGTTGATTTTTCGAATACACAAGGCTGGAATAAAGGAAGAATGCGAGGAAAAGTACATATACACGCGTGTAAGGGCCGCACTTTTTTTTTCAAGAAATGAGGACCAATTTTTAGGGTGCGGCCCTACACGGATAAAAAAAAATATCTGTATCCACATGCCGCACTGAAGGGCAGAAATGCCTTCACTCCGGAATCGGGACTCGGTCGTCAGTCGAAATTATTAGTTTACATAATGCGTAATACGCATCTTTTTTTCTTTTTTGTGTGCCGTATTTGATGGCGTGCGCGGCAACTTTCGACTTGGATTCCGTATGACTGTTGAAGTGGTACTTGCCCGTAGCTGTCAGATTGCGCAAAAAGGCAGACAAATCACGACGCTTTGACACGAATCCAAGAAAAAAAAGGAAACCTCCCCGAAGCGTACAGTGGCGTTCGGAAACCTGAGTGCACGCGCGAGCCGAGCCCGCTGAATCCCCATTCCTCGCGCTTGCCACGGAACCTGACACTGACATATCCTTTATCTTTTCTCAATGCCTTGTCGCAACATAAATGCATCACGACATTGCGGCCGACCACGATCGAGGTCGACAGCCATTTTGCCATGCGGTGATACGGATGAGTGGAGAGCAAATATCGGGGATGCGGACGCGTGCTGCTACGTGCTCGTGGTGTGGTGGCTAGCGCCACCTAGCAAAATATATATCGGCGCGCCTCAAAAACAAGGGGTGCGGCGCATACACGAATAATTTCTCTAATTTTTTTTGCAATACTTTGTCATAAATACGGGGGTGCGGCCCTTACTCGGGTGTGGCCCTTACACGCAATTATACGTATAAACATTCCAAATTGCAGTACTATTGCTGTTCATATTTTTGGCAGTTCAATGCATCTCATGCGACGGGGCGATTCGGCCGTTTTTCCTGCTGCAATAAAAACAAATTTCCAGTAATTGTCATCTTCTAAAAAATAAGACATGGCTTCACACGTATACAAACTATATCATTAATTCATGAAGAAGCCACAATTTATGTAAAACAACCCTGTTCCAAGAGCACTTAAATTGTCTTCACACCCATGGCCTTTCAAACATCTGCGAACCAGCGCACGCAGAGCGACGCGCGCAGAGTCGGGGTCGTGAGCTAATTTGCCAACCGCCCAATGGCCTTTCATATAAATGCCATTTGAAATGTGCAAAGCGCAGTGTAATATTCTCCTAATTCATGAACATGCAAGGAACAGAATTCCAGCGTCTGAGACACATACGCCGCCGCTTCACCGACCCCCTCGGACGATTGCCTTGTGCCGTGTGAACCGACAGGGAGGTTCATAGACGGAATTGCCTTCGCCGATAGCTTTCGGGATTTGTAATTCAATTATAAAGGTAAAAGTGCCAAGCATGTTTATAAAAGGTACGGCAGCACGCCGGTATTGGCCTAACCCAGCGTCTTGTACAATGGGTAAACGAGGACCCGCTCCTGGAAGTGCTTGAGGCGCACAACGGCCAAACCGGGGCAGGGAAGCGAGCCGGATGCAAGATCGCGGAGCGGAGTCCTTCCCCTGACGTCACGGTACACCTCACCCAATCAGGGCGCGGCGACCGCAGCGACGCTTGTGTTCGCTCTTGGGACTAATACTGACAAAGCCTGGCAGATTGCCTCGAGACGTGGCCGCCGAAAGTGAAAAGGTAGAGCGGCAGATAAGAGGCATGTAACGGGCGCCCCGCTGCGGTGAGACACCAAAACACACTTGCCCCGAGCGATGGAATGTCCGCTCATGCTCTTTGCGTTCCTGGCGCTACCGCTTCTTTTTTCGTCGGGTTTGAAAACCATGTTTCGGGTCCTTGCCGCTGCAAAAGCTGTGCGCTGAACACCAGAAATGCTCTCTGCTACCAGATCCTCTCGCTCTAAATCTGCAACCGGGCACTCTATGGCTCCGTCGTCGAACTGCTAGGCTTTGTGAGTATAGAGGAGGGCTACGGCTGCACTGATGATGTCTCCTGCATGGGAGACGAAGCGTCTACTCATAAATTGTTGACATTGTTATATAAGTCGTAAGAATTTGCTTTGTAATCATAAATTCCATTTTTTGGAACATTTTTGCATTTATGAGGACTAATTGATTGAAAGAAAGAATTTAGCATCAAACCAAACCGGTTTTTTGTTGTTTGCCAATACCCAGTGTTTTATGGTACTGGCCATTTCACCAGTACATATTGTAAAACACCATTAAAGGGGCCAAAAAAAAAAAGAGCCCTTGGAGAACCCGTTTGACTTAGAATGGAGGCAAGTGGTATCAGACTTGTACGTAATCCGTTACAAGTAACGAAATTACTTGTAATCCCTTACATTTATCGGTAATTTAGTAACGGAATAATTACATATTTTCTAGAGTAATTTTAAAGTAATTCCCTTACATTTTTTACGTAACGGATTCCTTGTAATCCGTTACATTTTTTCCGAACCAGCCCCCCCCCCCCCCCTTTCTAAAGAGAAGGTCGTTTTCATTTTGGTAAAGTTGAGCGCAGTGACACTCCAAAGGGAGGCTTGGCACTTTTCAGTTCCGCAAAGCCTTTTTTTGCAACACCAAGCCCCTGAATCGTTTTTTTTAGACCCTAACAACAATGTAAAAAAATCCGAATAAATATTTCTACAAAAAAAAAAAAAGGTGGGGGAAGTTATATCCGCTTTTTTTAGTGTCTGTTTTTTCTTTGCGATCGAAGGCGGGGAGAGGAGGACACCAAGTGATTGTGTGCCTCTTCGAGAAGCTCGAGGTGGTAAGTGCACAGACAAGAATTAACAATGTCCTTCTCGGTTATAGTGACTACGACCATTTTCATAATGTCACAACAGGAGACAACGCTCCGTCTACCCTAAAATCCGCTAAAAGAGATGTGATAATATGTGAAGGTGTTATTGTCACAAGCATCCTCGTTGGTCGATGCACACTTATCATCCTCTCTTAGAAAACAGGATGTATTTTTTTCTGCTTCTTTCACCTTATTTGACCCTGTTTTAAAAGCTACTTACTTTTTTTGTAGTCCAACTTCTAGGGTTGGCCCACTTTATTTGGGAATCCCAGCCAGGTTATCTGCATCTCAGTTACCCTTTTTGTGAGTCAGCTTTTTGCGAGCACTTCGAAAATGATAATAGTCTTCTTTTCTTCTTCTTCCTGTTTTTACCCCAGCAGGACGCATCTTATCTCAAGCAGATATTTTTACAAATAAAACATAATGGTGGCTGACGGTGACTTAAGATTCTGGGCTTGAGGAAAGAGTGAAACTCATGAGTGGGGCCATAGCGTCGCTTAGTTCTCTGCCTTTCGCTGCCCGTGGCATCAGCGGACATCTATCTGAAGAATACCGGAGTAAACTGCAGTCGGTCCGTGCTCCGTGCGTTTTTGAACGGCACCAAGAAAGGCACACATGGAAAACGTGCGTTTACATTTCCTTGTTTTAACAAACGTTCCAATTAATCGTTGTCATAAGTGTCCTGTTTTTTTTTCTCGATTACTAATATTTAAATATTGGAAACTTTTTCTTATTCACCAACGTCTCAACCGAGGCTCAACCTGTTCAGAACCAAAGGAAGAAGAATATCGAGCCAAACCTTATTTATTATCAGCTTCCTGTTACCAACTCTACTAAAACTCTCGAATAGCAGGCAACGGCTGCAACGACGAAGCTTTGCTCTATCTTCGAGCTAAATAGTACTTCCGTTGCTTCGCTGAAAAAGCTCAATGCAGAGCATGAAACATTCGTGAGGCACAATATGGCACTCCCATCCAGTGCCTCAGTTCAAAGGGTGTTCAGCGTAGCAGTGAACATATTGAGTAAGAAATAACGCAAAATGTCTGACGAGACTTTCGAGAGTCAGCTGTTGCTTAAAAACTCAAGGTCAATAAATGGAACACGTAGCAGCATTAAGAACTTGAATAACCTTCTTCCCTTTGTTTCTTAATTGAGGAAAATAATGTTGAAAGTAACGCCACGAAAGTAACGGATTACTTTTGGGGGTAACGGTCACTTACTTTCATGGGAGAGTAATTGTAATTGTAATAAATTACAATTTAGCCTCGAGTAATTGTAATTGTAATTCCTTACTATTTTTCAGTAACGTGTATGGTTGATATATTGTTTTCTTAATAAAGCCATTCAAGGTTGTTATTTATTAATTTTTTTTGGAAGGGGGGAGCACGCTCATTCTGGCAGTTAGGTACCGTAGCCTCATGTTCCAACGAAGGAGCTAAGCAGACGCCTGATCTCGTCACCCTGCCATCTCCTTCTGTGCAATAAAGTTTGCCCGCTATGGTCACCATGGCGATGAAGGCGAATGCTGCATAGATACACATGTTCTAACGCAGCATCTAAAGCTAGCAACAGCAGGCTCCATTTTACGAACGTCGTCTGCTAATGTCAACACAACAGCGCTAGATTGGGACTCCAAGTCGGGCTTGCAAACAGACTGAGCCACACGCTGTCACCTCTCGCTTTGCTTTGCATGGGCCTAATGGATGACAATCTCGGGCTCGAGCTTGCACCAAGCCTTGTCGGAACCGCCAAACGTTCGGCAAGTGCTCGTTGCCCGCTTCTAGCGTCGGTACCTGCAGAGGCCCGGTTCGGCTTTGGCTAGCGGTGACAAGATCAGATGGCATTCGGAAAATGGTGCAGGCCCTACGCTATCCTCGTACGAGTTATCGTGCAAATGCAGCCCCTTGAGATTGTGCCCTCGATGGTGCTGAGCACCACCTGCAAAGCATTCTAGAGCTAGTTTCCCCTGGAGCCATTGTATATAAACAAACAAGTGTCTTTTTCTGTGTTTGGTATCCTTTTGCAGCTGTTCTCAAGCGGTCTTCAGCAGAGGGGTGACGTAAGGGGCCCCTCATGGGTTTTCTGGAGGCGGACGTAACGCAGGCGAGCTGCGGAGAGGCTCTAAACTGGTGCGTGTTCCGCATGTTTTGAGCTTGAATGTCACAAACTTTTCGAGGCCCAGCTGTCGTCAAAAAGCTCAGGAGCACAAAGTAAAGTTCTGAACGCAGAGCTGCGGCTTGCTAAACCGTGCTTCTGTCACCCAGGCATTTGTGCAGTGCTTTCAGCAATGCCGGAAGCCCACAAAAAACGTGAACTCCGTAACGTTTCTCGATTTATGAATTTTGAGATAAAGTCCCATTTTTTTCTTAAAGCTTCTCGACTCGGGTAAACCAGTATAGGCTTCCAAGTACTTTGAATCCTTAAGCACGACAGGTTCAGACTGTGCCGGACCGTTTGACTGCACGTTCAGAAGCGCAGAAGACGTCTCGACTCTCTTTGCTCTGTGGCTCGACGTCGAAGCTCCCGAATCCAGTGGTTTGAAAAAAAGCTCACTGCATATTTGTTTAAAATCGTGCCATTCTCGTTTCCGTGTTCCGTGACGTTGGCCGCGTCTTAATGCTGATCGCTGAGTCGCATAATAAGAAGGCACGCAAACCTCACATCTTTCCAACGGTTAAAAAAAAGATACTAACCTTGAACTTCAGGATGCTTTCTTCAGAGTTTTGGAACACTCATAAAGACAGGTAATTATCTGGGTCAACAAAGCCAATAAAGGTTGATTTTTTAATTTTTTCACAATCTATGGATTTGCTTTAATGGGAGACTGAGGCGTGTCTCTTGCCGGCCGCCTTTCGTGCAGCGGTGTGTCTACTGCAAGAAGCAGGGTGCCACTGTGGGATGCTGCATAAAATTGTGCAAGAAGGCGTTCCATGTGGACTGCGGCAATGCCAATGAGTGCCTGCTGCAGTTTTACGGAGACTACAGGTGAGTGGATTAGCTTTGCTCGCCCGCCCAAATGAAGGAAGCGCAAGCAGTTGGTCTGCCCAGTATGCAGACTGAGCGTCTCTCCTAGAAGGGTGTGCCAAAGTCACCAAGCGGCGCTTAACACTTAGCTCTTCATTCTCCGATGATCTCGTCGGTGCCACCATTTTGGTGCTTGGTGCGGAGCGGGAGCAATAGACCCATTGTAATACGTACGGCGCGCGGCGGCAAGGAATTTTGGGAACCCTCGGTACAGATTGTGCGTTTCCACGTTGCGTCTCTGCAACTGCGCACGAGTCGCGGCAGCTACCGCCAGCAGCCACAGTTGTGATTACGGACCTAAACCAGAACGATAGCTGTGGCAGCATAAATGAATCGCAACAGGTGAAGCTAGTCGCCTATTTGAATACCTACTTAATGCGTCGTAGCTTATCTTTGCGTCTTGTAGTGTTACCGAATCCGCTTCTTTTGTGCAGCAACCATGGCAGGGTACGTCAAAGTTTGACTGAGCGTCGGTCTAGCAGACAACGGCGCCGGTGCGAAGGAGAGTGACGAGGAAGGGGCAGCCTCGTAAGCTAGCCAACGCGATACCCTCTCCCCTGTTCCGCACGCTCGTCCAACTTGGCTGCTTGAGCGTCACTGCCTGGGTAACCTACACCTGCTCGCGTATGTCGCAAGTTAGCAAGAGAAAAGACTATGGGAGGGGTGTACCGAGGACTCCCGTAATTCGTTGCGCGGCACATGCATGCTTTTGAGATTTTTTTGCAAAGGGTCCATTGGCGATCTATGCAAGCTATGCGGCGATCTATGCGAGCTTTTGAGACATGCATTCCGCACCGTCGAGATCACCGCTCTCGGCTGTCCATGGATGTGAGCTCGTTCCAAGCACACGCTCTAAGCATCCCCTCAAATATGGCATCCAGTGAATGCCCCTGTTGACCTTTTGCCAGATTACCCGAGCACTGAGGAATGTAGGTGAGATTGCTATGCATGCTCGCCTTATCTGTATAGTATGCAAAGTAAATGAGCCGAAATAAGGTGTCAACGAACGCATCGTGCCAAAAGCCATTTGTGATATTTGCTTTAGAACGGTTAGTGCTGCTGATGCTAGCATGTGTGGTGCAGATACTACACTTGCTAGCTTGCTGCCTGGTTCCTGGACAAGTTTAGCAAAAGGTCTGTTGGCAACGTCGCGCGACCAAAGCAGCGTCACTGTGGTTAGACCTGTGTGATTGGCCAAATCCTCTCTGATGTCTCGAGTAAGAAGAGTAATTCTGCTTTCATCGCCGAAAAATAAGAGTAAGGTTGCACTGTCAACTTTGACGGCATGGGCTTAAGAATGCGACGACTTCGGAGCTTGCTCTGTGCTTCTGACGCGTACCGTTGAATTTGTCAGCTCACGGCCAATAATCCTGGTCGTGATTTCCGAGTTAAGGAGACGCTTTATATTTGATTTATAAAAATAATTAGTGCCAATTATGATTATGAAATTAGTCAAATATGCATTTGAAGACCTTCAGGCAACCCTGAACGGCACGAACTTGGTCCATTCTCTGCGTGGTTTTTAACTTGCGACGTCGTCCGCCATCATATTTAGGTTGACAGATGGGCCTAGCCGTCTCCTCTCCTTTGCAGTCTTCGCTTCAATTTCTGACATAAATTTATTTTAAAAATTTTATTTTCCATACCTCGAAAGGGTATAGCCAGACATCTGCGGTAACATTCAATTGAGTTTTAGAGCGTAGCTGTTAGGCACCCATTTCGGCAGGCTGCGTTGCCGTCGCCGTCGGCAGTAACTGCCCATTGCATTATGGGAAACGTCCTATAAGGCAACGTGCGGGCCTCGCTCATGACCCGCATGTTGCATTATGAGGCGTTCCCCATAATGACGTCATGGACGGTTAGTGAGTGACGTCGCTAAGGGTCCCCAGTGATGTCACGCGTCACGCTGCTGGGGACGAAGGTTGCTCGTGAAGGTCACCACCTTTACATGACCTTCACTTGTGAAGGTCACCACCTTCACGAGTGACGTCACTGGGGTCATGAGTGACGTCACGAGGGGGAGGGAGGGAGGTTGAGGATAATGAGAGGACGAGGAGGGAGTGGGAGGGATGGAGGAGGGGAGGGTGCAATGGGGGAGGAGGTGAAAGAGGAAGGGGCACACCCTTCTTTCCGTACCTCCCTCCTCCTCCTCAAGTGCTGTGCTCTAATTCGGCATTACAGGGAGTTGTAAACGTCGTTCATGTTTTTTTCTTTTTATGTATACCGTAATATCCCGAGGATAGCTCTACCTAAAATTGAAAAGAAAATTGGTGAAAATGAGGACTGGGCTAACTTTCGGTGTGCGATAAAAAAATGTTGAAAAAAATGCTAGTTTTAGATTTTGTGACCTGCGAAACTTGTAATCGCAAAAGGAAGTTTTGTTTTAAAACGCTTCGATGTGCAAAAGGCATTGCCCCGCCCCCTAGAGTTCTCATGCCATGAGCGCGTGCATGTTGCGTATATGTAATTTTCTTTCTTCTCTTTTGGATGAAATATTGAGTTGTGAGTTCAGCATCTATCCTGTCTCCTGTATTCTTCTACAGTTTCCTCGCGTTGTTTCGCTGACTTTAACCATGTATAGCGCCGGAATCTTTTTTTTCGCAAACCTGCTGGCAACTTTCGGGGGCTCGTCGAACAAAAGGAAGGGAAGAAATTATAAAGAAAAGACATCCCACACTTCAGAGCTGTTCATAATCCTTCCCCAATAGCAGGGGGACAAAGCAGTGGCCTCGATCTCTCTGACGGATATTCTGTATGCCAGTCGCAGATTATCCTTGGCTCACTGCGAGCTCGGGGGATTAGCGAACATCTGCGACGCGTAGCACGTGACCTCAAAATTTTATGACGTTTAAAACCTGTCCTTGGGAAGAAAATGCATCGTGCGAATGCACCATGAGATACAGGGCACCCTAAAACATCCGATCACCAATTTTACAATATATTGATAAGTGCTGCATTAGCAGTGGCATTAGGTCACGCTGTTTCCAGCACTGGATCAATACTCAATTAACACTTGAAGGGGCACTGACACATCAAAATCATATTTTTTATTATTATCCGAAACGATTGAAACGACTCGGGACATTACCCTCAAATTGAAACTTGGGAATTCAGTATTTGTGAAGTAAAAACGATTTCCAAATGCCGAATTCGAAGTTCCCGCTAGCGATCTGCCTCGGTAGCGTCGACGTCAAACATTGCGGAGTCCTGAGAGTCCACTTTCTTTCACGACCCGTGCTGTTGCCATCGCTGACCCAGTGCGAGGAGGAAAGGACGAGCTGCCAGCAGACCGAAGCAAACCGGTTTTGAGCGGTGTCGCCTGTTTTCCGAGGGAGGATACAAATCCAGGAGGTGGCACCACAACGTACTCCAATTTTTGGTATTTCAAAAAGAAGGGTCAGTGGTGCATATCGCAGTTGCGTTAAAAAAACATGTTTTACGATTGCCTTTATTAAGTGTTATAGAAATGTCGCCTACAAAGCTTCTAAATTTCCTGATTTTCGACGTCACGTAATCTAAAGAGGCGAGGAGTCAAGAGCTGATGAGAGCGCAACAAAATGTAAAACAGCGTACGAAAAAAGTATTTTTTGCGATGCATTTTTTATGCGTTTATGACTGCAATTTGCATCGTTTTAGACAATAAATAAAAAGAATATGATTCTTGGGGTGTCAGTGCCCCTTAAAGAGACACTGACACCCCCATAATTTAGTTTTTTGTTAGAGGTTTATTATGGTGTCGAAGACGCCCAATCAATACTTTGCTACTGTGTCACACATATTTTTAATAAAGTCGAAGAAAGCAACTGCTCGAAACCGAAACTTGACTGGGGAGGAAGAAGAAATACAGAGGAGGAGAGTGCTGCCAGAAATCACGCTCACTGTGCAACTTTTTTTTTTTTTCAATAAACATATTTGCATTTTTTACAAGCCACAAAAATTGGTATCATATTTTTCTTCCATTTTTCATATTGAGTATGTATTTTTGATGACCCACGACTTTGAATACCTTTGGTGGTTATGTCTAAACCTTAGAAAACGGCACGCGACCACGGAGAAAGAGTGTTGCATGACACAAACCGCTACAGTGCTCGATCGGCGATTTTCCAGCGGAAAGAAAACAAATTTCGAAGCTGTACAAATTATGTTCTGGGTAGTTTGACTCTATATGTCATGCAACAAATAAAACCTTGGCAAGCATAAATATCCTGTCAGTTCTCTTTAATCTAAGTCCGAGCAGGTTTTAGCATGTTGCCATGACAGTTCGCGTCCTTGCACCACGCATGCCGGGTGACTTGTCGTAGTATCTTGTGACGTACGCTACGGCACCATGACGTTGCACGACACCATGACGTTGCGTGACAACATAGTGCAGCATAACGATGTTACATTACACGTACACTCAGGGCATCACGTCATGTAACGCATGGCCATGTGCCGTCACATAAGTGTCGCACGACGACATGCTTTCCTTACAATCGCACGACAGAGTAGGCGCTACGACATACTGACGTGTCGGGCGACGTGACACAGGAGACCCTAGACGCATTCAGAGCACCTCTAGGAATGTACCGGAGAGATGCGGAGATTTTGGCCGACACTCTCCACCAGGGCCTACTGTCCGGACCACCGTCCCCTTCAGCGGACGCGCACCCAAGGAGTCAGGCAGCACCTCCTGCCTGATCTGCACCTGCGACATGGTGTCGGAGCCCTCCCCTCAGGTCCTGGTCACGCCGTGCTGCCAACACTGCTTCCACAGGGCCTGCCTGCAGGTGAGGGGGTCCCGCACGTCGCATCTTTGGGTGGGACTGAACCCTGGTAGGACCCTGCAGACCCTGCAGCAGCGTTTCAGGCGTCTTCTGAAACTGCGGTCGGGTGGTCGTGACAAAGATGCGGTGTTCGCTACCAAAGAGTATATCGGTGGACGCACTCTAGGCACAATCGTAAGCATGTTGGTTTTATATGTATGCGTGCTTTGGACATGTCTGCAGACGGTTTTTAATGCGTATATGCACTTTGGATACTTCACGCACTTTTCGTCTATCTATCTATCTATCTATCTATCTGGCTATCTAACTCCTTACGCCGCGGGTCGATAAATAAATAAAAAAGACCGGCGCCGGCTGGGATTCGAACCGTTGACCCTTTGATCAGCAGGCAGACGCGCTAACCACAGAGCTATGAAGGCAGTCATTCAACGCACTTTAAACGGTTGTTTATATCTTACCATAGACGCGCTTACAGCGCTGTCACAGCTAGCCGGTGCGTGCCCATGCACGAGGGCTCATCCGCCTCGCGAGGCTGAGCACGGCCGCTAGCTCACCCTCTCCCGCGCTCGGGAGAGGGTGATGTAGCGGCCGTGCTCAGCCTCACGAGAGCGGAATGAGCCCTCGTGCATGGAACGCGCGCGCACCGGTAGCTGTGACAGCGCTGTAAAGCGCGTCCTATGGTAAAGATATAAACAACTGCTTAGAGTACCGTTGGTTGAGACTAGCTGAGACGCCAGAAAGTCTGGTCGGTACCATTTTGAGTGTTTGTGCGTATGGCGCGTGCTTTGCTCGCCTTCCTAAGTGACACAAACGCACGTGCTGGGCTGCGGAGATCGTGCGCAGGGCTGTGAAAGTGTCAACAAATTTAGAATCGCCTCAAGAGTGGGCTGGCGTATCTAGAGTGTGCCGGCCACCTGACGAACGCGCATAACTCCGCACCGTTTGATGCTATTCGCATTAACGTAGATAATCATTCCCAAAGGATGGGTTCTGCTGATTTTTATACTATCAATGCGACACGGACCGTCGGTACAAAGAAGATATTGAACAGTTTCAGCAGACTGTCTTTTGTATAACGTATTAGCGGCATGACTGTGCTTTATGACAAACACCTCTATTAAGCAAATATCCGAAGCGAAAAATAGTACCCGGCTAATCTATTTGTTCCTGTGTTTTTCCGACTACGACGAATTCTTGTTTAAGGGGGGACACTGGCTAGAGGTTGAACTTCTGAACTACTCAGGTGATCGGAGTGAAATTTGCAGGGGAGATTTAACTTTAGATGTAGGTGTACTTTGCAGACTTTCAGCTCTCTGGGACAACTTTACGTACTTGCATAAGAAGATGTGTCACTCTTCGTTAAGAAATCTATGATATGCAAATGAAGCTATTAAGCACCATTTTAACTGCTTGAGTATAAAGTGGGGGATGTGGGAGTTCGGCTATCTAGTTTTTATAACTCTAATGTAAATATTTCAGGAAGAGTGATTACCTCAAAATACGAGATGCATATCTGTCCTATGTCAATTTTTGAAAACATAGGTTCTTCTCAATGAAGACTTCAATGTTAAACAAAATAAAGTAGATAGCCCGATTCCCAGTAGATTTCAGTTCAGAAACATCTTGGTTGTGGTATCAGAATAATTTTACCTTTGAACAAAAGATTCTTTTGTATGAAATTTGCAGCAAAAAGTGGAACTGGGAAAAATGCATTCAAACATTGAACTCCTTTACTTTATTAATGCCTCAGAATGTGTTGAAAATATTTTATATCAATCGTAACTATTTACTGAATGGTTATGAAATTTAGTGTAAGGGTGTATAATTAGTTTCTAAAATCGAAAACCTAAAAATTGAAAAAATGAATTTTTTTCAAAAAATTTTGAAACTTAGGTTTATGTTTCCTTAACGAATATTTCTGTTTAACGACGCAATTTTGCATTCCCACAAAAGCAAAAATGACCGGTATTGCGAACTTTCTAGGTCAAAAGTACCGTAGATTACCACGCATTCGCCCATTTCATCATTAGCGCCCATTACCAAATTGATGAGATCTGAGAAAATACGCACAGTACATTTATATGTCAAATTGATGACCGGACAAGCGCCCATCCCCATTTTTTGGTGATTATCTCCAAAGTTTGAGTGGGCGCTTGCCCGGTGAGTTTACGGTAATAAGTTTTATGTACGTTGTCACCGTCAAGCGATGTGCGTAGAGAACGAAGGCGCTAGCGGTAGTGGCAGGTGAGCAGAGCAGGGCTGCCGAACTCGAGGGAAATTTCCCAGATTATGTAATACAGTGAAACCCGTTTAGAACAAACCCACGTACAGCGAATTATTGTCAATATCGAACTCACGGAAAATTTAAATAAAAATGCATGTAAAAAGTACTTTTTATAACGAACTACATATTGGCTATATCGAACTTTTTCCCCCGGGAAGGCTTCCAAAAATGTGCAAACAATCGTCTTCTAGCCTGTCCCTTCACCTAAAAAATCTAGGAAAGAAAGAAAATTCCAAAAGCTCACGCAGCGAACAAAATTGACAAAGAGAAGTGATTCAGAAGGGGAGAAAGCTAAAAAGAAACACTGCACGACACACACAAAAAAAGAAAACTTCATCTCAAAGCGGTTGCCTACGAAGAGAAGTAATTAAGAAGGGCAGATGAGAAAGAAAAAACTCTGCACGCATGCAAAACAACAAAAAAACACACAAAAAAACAACACTTTTTTGGCGCTTTGTTACAAGGTGGATCGAAGAGATCAGAGAGAAAGGGAAGCTTCCGCCTACAACAAACGACATCGTGGAAGTTCGTTTGTAAATGTCAAGTCAAGTGAAAGCGTGTTTTGTTTGTAAACAAGATGTTAGTTAATCACGCTTATTCAGACAGGGTCCCAAAGTTTTCAAAGAAAACTGTTGAAGGGACCCTTTGCACAAGTGCTGTTAGTCAAGCGATCTAGCTGGCACCTACGATGTATAAAAGAAAAAAATTGGATGAAAAAAGGATGGATTCGCTATATCGAACTACTTGGCAGATATCGAACCGATCGTAGCGCTTCCTGCTGTTCGTTATAAAACGGGTTTCACTATGTATTCAGGTCTGTGTGGTAATAAGAGAAATCTTGTTGGTTTGAGGGAGATTTGGGCAAATTCTCAGTAAATATCTGAAAGTTTTTAGGTCAATTCTATTTGGATTTCGAGATAAAAGTCTGAACTTTAGTAGCTTTGACTACATTTCTAGGCGATTGCCTTCAACTGCTTGATCGGTTTGTTACTGCTAAGTGCGCTCTGTATCGCGAGCAACACAGTCACGTAGTGCCATCCAGACTCAGGTTGCACATTAACAAAATATTTGAACTGAACCAAAACAAAATGTGCTGCGTGTTGCGGGGAAGTGGTAGCGTGGGATGACGGTTGCCACGCTTCAAGCATACTGTTTACTTCGCTTGGCTCGCTCCTGTTGATTGGAGTAGTAACTCATTGACTACTCCAAAATAAATTTTTTTCTTTGAAGCTTTGTTTGGGCAATGCATGCACTCGTTCTCTTACCTTGCACATGTCTCGCTGCATTTAAAAGGACCCCTGCGAACAAGAGCATATATGGAAAATACATGGTTTTCGTGGGCAGTCGCAACTCTTTTACGCTGTGATCCGACGTAAGGTTCGATGTTCCAATCAATCCAAGATTCCCGTTCTCACTCGATCGAAAGTCCCAGATTGCTCCGCCTTGGAGCCGTCTTATGACTCCAGGCGAGGTTGGGGAAACGATGGATCCGTGACTCTGACTTCGACGCCAAAATCTGAGCGAAATCAGTAGCCCCCTTTGTGCCGGACAGATGGGCAGAATGGTTCAGTCAGGCCAATTCTGCTCCCTCGCCTTGTCTGCATCCGGCTTCTTTCCGCACTGCAGCTGCTGCGTAGCACGCTATTGTGACGTGCTGAGTGCAGTTTCCGATGTCTACTGCAGATGCCAGGGTCCATTAGCTTACGCGGTAGGGCTGGCCGCATCGAGTCCTACTTAAAGCAGCACAGCTGAGTGCAGCCTAGAGCCATGCCTCCAGAATGACAGATGTGCCGCTGCCCAATTTCGAAAAGTCCAAACTTGCACAGTCGGCGAACGCTTCGCTGCTGAGTGGGATCGAGGCCGACGCCAGTGATTTGGTGACTGTCGCTATTCATACTTTGATATATAGGTTACAGTTTTTTGTGTGGAGATTTGGACAACGTGAAATCACCCTGCAGCAAGGAGTGCTTCAGTGTCCCGGGTGTAGATGACATGCCAGTGGTGCTAGTGGCAGTACGACCGCTAGGTCCGGTGTCCTCGAATTGCGTCGCGCTGCGGTGTAGTGCGCGTAATCGGTGCCGAACTTAATTTCCGCCTAGGAAAGGATATGATAATGGAGTGCAAGTCGCCTAAATCCATCACTATGGAGTTGGTGAGGCCCATTCACACAGCAGTGTTCGACCGCGCTGGGCTGGCTTTTTCTAGATGTTACTCTAGGGGATTTGATTTACTCCCGCGTGTTATATCGCCAGCGATGACGCAGATAGCAGCGCCGGACACGAGTAGATTTTTGAACACCAAGGCACATAACCTGTACTCTGGAGGGTGATAGAGTAAGCTAGGAACATGGCTGAAGTGATACAGCCTTCAGTCACTGACTTTCATGTTTCATATGCTGCACGCTAAGCTCAGGGGTGGAACGGTGCCCATTTGTGCCATTTTGCGCCAGACGAATTTGTCTGCGCCATTTTGTGGAAACTGCACCACAGCCAATACCTCGCGCCATTATGCTCTAAATCGCACAATGTGCGCCAAAGAAATTGTATTTTGTCTGTGTTTCGGTTTTCATCGACTTGATTGGCAATAATGAGCGCGTTTAGCTTGGTAGGCTTGCAATCCTTTGTTATGTTTATTTTTCCGTTTATCCCGAGTCAGGAGCGGGCGAAAAAATTGGATTCTGGCAAGTGCTACATCACCTGCGACTAGATTGTTCTTCAAGTATAAGCGGTTAAGCAAGTTGGCCGAGGTGGTCGAGTCGTTAAGCGTCAGATTACCTGAGGCTCTGCGGCCCGGAGTTCCGGACGTCAGCCAGTTGAAAACACATTAGCGAAATATTCCTTTTAGTACTTCATCGTTAGAAGTTGGAACCGTGCTCCTGCAAGGTAAATCATGA
>JAZHYW010013489.1:0-22865 GCA_037355805.1 Ixodes ricinus
CCAATAATTCCCCAAGCGTATCTGTTTCTTACCGGTAGAAACGAAGGTAAGTTCGTACATATGCTTATGGTCTTATTCCACAGCCTCTGGATGACTAGAATGGCAGTACGCCACGAAGACGCGAATCTCCGCACTGCCAGAGAACACTTACCAGGCGGTGTGTCGTATTAGATAGCTGTTTCTGTGGGCACAACCAGAACTCCCCCGATTGGCTGGCTAATCAACTTCGATGATCTCGTGCGTTCGAGGCGGATTTGGAATGCAACCGCGTTTCGACATGGAGTGAAGTACGTGCTTTAGCAGTTGTGTTGTGGGTGATATTATTTTTTGCAAATGCCGCAAGCAGGCAGCAACGAAAAGAAAGCGCCCGTGGCATAATCGGTTATCGCGCTTGTCTTCCACGCAGAAGGCCAGGGTTCGATTCCTGGCCGCGCCTACACATTTTTGTTGACGCTGTGATGTGATGTTCTAGTAAATTCGAGAGCCGCCTTGTTAATTCGAGGTTAGAATGTTCTATGCGCGAACCTTCTACGCCGATTGTTCGAGAAGCCCACGCGTGTACAAAAGGGGCTCCGCGTGGCGAGCGGCAGTCAGTTTCGCCTCAGCGTTCGATCCTGCTGCTTCGCCGCTTTCGACGCCCGCGACGCTCTGTTATTATCTTCTGTTTCATTTCATTTTTGGGCACAAGTTCGCCCCCATTAAACGTTTAGTTTATTCAGTTATTCACAGCCTCATCACTTGTCCTTCGTGACATTTTGGTGGAGGTGCGGGGTACCGCATGTCCGTGAAGCGCACCCCTCCAAGTTCCCGCAGTACAAGCCCGAACCCAAGCTCCGGAGGACCCGACGAAGACCAGATCGAGGCCCGGTTCAGTCGTCGCACCCAAGGCCTACACCCGGAATTCGGACCTCTGCCGCCCAGGACCAAGCAGCCAACGAAGCCAACGATGGCCAACCAGTCGCCGACCCCCGCCACTCCTGCCGTCGTCTACCTGCCCGCCGCTCCCCGTACGCCGACGCCTTTCCACGGGGAGGTCCACGAGGACATCGAAGACTGGCTGCGACACTACGAACGTGTAGCCCGCCACAACGGATGGAACGCCGAGCAACGCCTCCAGAACCTATACTTCTCGCTGGAAGGCACCGCGAGGAACTGGTTCGAAAACCACGAGGCTTCGCTCACTTCGTGGGATATCTGCACCACCGAGTTGAAGCGAACCTTCTCGAACCAACATCGGCGACAGAAGGCGGAGGACCTGCTCCAGACGCGGACTCAAGCCCCCGACGAAAGCGTGACAAGCTTCGTTGAAGACGTGCTACGACTGTGTGCACGTGCCGACCCGCAAGCCACCGAGGAGAAGAAGTTGCGCTTCCTTATGAGGGGCGTCAAGAGCGAAATTTTCGGAGGCCTTGTCCGCAATCCCCCGACAACCGTCGATGGTTTTGTGGCTGAAGCCACTAACATCGAGCGCGCGCTGTCGGCTCGAGCAAGCCATTACCATCGACTCGCCGGCGTGCCTGCTCCTCCAACCGCCGCATCTTGCCCACTGGACCTGAACACCACCAGTGTCGACGGCCTTCGGGAAATCATTCGCGACGTCGTCCGGGAGGAGCTCCGAAAGCTGCTACCCGCCGCTGACCGACCGGCTTCGCTCTCCATCGCCGAAGTCGTGCGGGAAGAGGTGCAAAGAGCCATTCAACCAGAGGCTCCCATCAGCGTAGCAGTCCCCGAAGAAGCCACGCTGACTTACGCCGCAGTGGCTCGACGGCCACCGCCTCCTCCTCGCGCCTATGTCGCGCCTCCCCGACGTCAGTCTCCTGCGCCGCAGCACGACAGACGCCACGACGACCCAGTCCAGTACGCCTGCCAAGAGCCCCGCGCACCCCGGAAGACAGACGTGTGGCGAACGCCCGACCGACGCCCCCTGTGCTTCCACTGCGGGGAGGCAGACCACACTTACCGCCGATGCCCATACCGACGACTCGGGCTGCGTGGGTTCCACCCGAACGACCCGCGCCCCCGTTATGGTGAGCGCCCTCGGGAGATCGACGAGTACCTGCGACGACCTCAGTCCCCCGAGCCTGCGTACCGCCGTGTGTCCCGGTCGCCGTCGCCACGACGTCCAGCTTCACCGATGCACCGACCCCGACGTGAAAGCCTGTCACCCCTCACTCCTCGCCGGGGAAACTAGGCGCGGCAACCCCTGGAGGTGGAGTTGCCGAAGACGACCGACGCCAAGATCCTCCACGAACGTCGGAGGGCCCCCACTCAAACACCACCAGAGACCGAAACGACGCTCCTGCAACGGTGAAGAATAACCTGAACATCGTTATCGACGGTCACGACGCGTCGGCTCTCGTCGACACCGGAGCAGACTACTCCGTCCTGAGTGGGAGGCTCTCCCAACGCCTTCGGAAAGTGACGACGCCTTGGGATGGCCCACAGATACGGACCGCCGGGGGACATCTCATCACGCCAGTCGGAAGATGCACTGCTCGCGTCGAGATTCACGGCGAGACCTGTCCGGTAAAGTTCGTCGTTCTACGTGACTGTGCGAGGGACGTTATACTTGGAATGGACTTCTTGTGCGAGTACAGCGCCGTCATCGACCTGGAAGCCAACGAGTTGAGGCTGCGGAAACCTGTTGTAATGCCCGAGGATCACACAACTTTGGCAGCCACGTCAGCTACAGTGCGTGTACTCTCCAACCACGTGAACTTGCCACCACGCTCGAGTGTACTTGTGCCTGTCGTGACCGAAAAAGGCATCTGCGGAGAAGCTTTGCTGGAGGGTAGCGTCCAACTGCTCCTAGGAAGAGGGATCGGCGTCGCAAGAGGCATCGCGGAGCTCCAAGACGGACGCACTGTTGCGCTCGTAACGAACTTCCGACAGGAGGCTCAGCACCTTACGAAAGGCACCGCCGTGGGTCACGCCGAGGAACTCCCCGACTCAGCCGCTATCGCCGGAGTATCAGAAGACCTCTCTTCGTGGTCACACGAGACAACGCCGCCTCCGCAGTTTGACATCGATCCAACCCTGCCTACCCCACAACGGCGACAACTCAGTGACCTTCTAGCCAAGTTCAGTGCGTGCTTCTCCACGTCGACAAAGGTACGCCAAACGACGGTCGGGAAACATCGAATTGTTACTGATGACGACGCACTTCCCGTTCATCGATCGCCGTACCGTGTTTCGGTGAAAGAGAGAGAAGTCATCCAGAAGCAAGTTGAAGAAATGCTCGACGACGACATCATCCAGCCCTCAAACAGTCCGTGGGCTTCACCGGTAGTCCTGGTGAAAAAGAAGGACGGGACTCTTCGGTTCTGCGTGGACTATCGTCGACTGAACGCCGTAACAAAAAAGGACGTCTACCCGTTGCCCCGCATCGACGACACTCTGGACCGGCTGCGCCACGCCCGATACTTTTCGTCGATGGACCTGAAGAGCGGGTACTGGCAGATCGAGGTCGACGAACGGGACCGTGAGAAGACTGCCTTCGTCACGCCGGACGGACTGTACGAATTTAAAGTGATGCCGTTTGGACTGTGCACAGCACCGGCGACCTTCCAGCGCGTAATGGATACCGTCCTCTCAGGCTTGAAATGGCAAAGCTGTCTCGTCTACCTCGATGATGTCGTGGTATTCGCAAGCGACTTCGACGAGCACCTGAGACGTCTGCGAGCCGTGCTACAGGCTATCCAGAATGCTGGACTGACACTCAAGCCGTCAAAATGTCAGTTCGCTTACGGCGAGCTTAAATTCTTGGGCCATGTCGTGAGCGCTGAGGGTGTAAGCCCTGACCCGGCAAAGACATCCGCTGTCGCCGCATTTCCGAAGCCATCAGACAAGAAAGCCGTGAGAAGATTTCTTGGACTGTGCGCTTACTACAGGCGTTTCGTTCGCGATTTCGCCAAGATTTCTGAACCGCTCACGCATCTCACGAAGGACGACGTGAACTTCCAGTGGGGGAGGAGCAAGAACAAGCGTTCAACGAACTGAAGGAAAGACTCCAGTCGCCCCCTATCCTCGGACACTTCGATCCAGCCGCGGAAACGGAAGTTCACACGGACGCCAGCAACGCCGGACTCGGCGCGGTACTCGTCCAAAGACAAGACGGAGCAGAGAGGGTGATCGCTTACGCAAGCCGGGCACTGTCCAAGGCAGAGAAAAATTATTCAACGACCGACAAGGAATGTCTCGCTGTCATCTGGGCGTTAACCAAGTTCCGACCGTACCTGTACGGGATCCCGTTCCGCGTTGTTACGGACCACCACGCTCTTTGTTGGCTCGCCAACCTGAAGGACCCGTCAGGACGCCTCGCTCGCTGGAGTCTCCGACTGCAAGAATTCGACGTAACCATTGTGCATAAGTCTGGCCGCAAGCATAATGACGCCGACTGTTTGTCTAGGGCCCCCGTCGAATCTCCTTCCGACAGCACCGACGACGACGACGACGACCGTTTTCTCGGCGCCGTTACAGATACCGACATGGGAGTGCTTCAACGCGACGACCCGGAACTTCGCGCCGTGATCGACCACCTCGAAGGTCAAGGAAGTTCAGTTCCGCGAGTCTTGGCCCGAGACTTACCAAGCTTCGTTCTGCAGCGAGGCGTGCTCTTCAAGAAGAACTTCGGAACAAGTAACCCTGCCTGGCTGCTGGTTGTTCCGGCCAGCCTGCGCGAAGAAATCTTTCAAGCTTGCCACGACGACCCAACGGCTGGACACCTTGGCTACAGCAGGACGCTCGCCCGGATTCGTGACAAGTACTACTGGCCGAGACTCCCAAAAACCGTCCATCTGTACACACGGTCCTGCCATGAGTGCCAACGACGTAAAAAGCCCCCGACGAAGCCAGCAGGACTTCTGCAGCCGATTCCTACCCCAACTACGCCCTTCCAGCAGGTCGGAATGGATTTACTTGGGCCGTTCCCAACATCGGCGCAAGGAAATCGGTGGATTATCGTCGCGACCGATTATCTTACACGATACGCCGAGACGAAAGCCCTGCCATCGGGAACAGCGGTAGAAGTCGCCAAGTTTTTCGTCGAGTCCCTTCTCCTCCGACATGGCGCCCCCGAAGTCTTGATAACCGACCGAGGATCATCGTTCTTGGCCCAGCTCACGCAAGAGATCCTTCGGCTCAGCCACACCAGCCATCGTCGGACCACCGCGTACCATCCGCAGACCAACGGGCTTACGGAGCGGCTCAACAAGACGATCGCCGACATGATCTCCATGTACGTCGACGTAGAGCACAAGACGTGGGACGAGGTATTACCTTACATCACGTTCGCCTACAACACTGCAGCTCAAGAAACCACCGGGTTTACGCCATTCGAGCTGGTGCATGGAAGAAAAGTGACGACCATGCTGGACGCGATGCTGCCTCATGAGCCTGTGGATGACGGATGCGACGATGCCCATGCGGTCAGTCAGAGAGCAGAAGAAGCACGCCAACTAGCCCGCCTTCGAATCCACGATCAACAGCGTGTCGACGCTCGCCGGTACAATCTTCGTCGCCGCGCCGTCCACTTCCAGCCCGGAGACAGAGTGTGGGTGTGGACGCCGATTCGTCGTCGCGGTCTCAGCGAGAAACTGCTGAAGCGCTACTTCGGGCCTTACAAGGTCATCCGACGCCTCGGAGATCTGAACTATGAAGTTCTTCCCGATGGAACACGACCATCAACCAGACGTCAGCCGCGACCCGAGGTGGTGCACGTCGTCCGGCTGAAGCCGTATTACGAACGATAGCACTATCCACCGTCGTCGACGAGTGAACTGTGAACTGTGAACTGTGAATTGTGGCTCGCGAGTCTGCTGTCCTTTAGTTGTGGATTTGTTTTTAATGCGAATAGCATTCTTTGGATACTTCACGCACTTTTCGTCTATGTATCTATCTATCTATCTATCTATCTATCTGGCTATCTAACCTCTTACGCCGCGGGTCGATAAATAAATAAAAAAGACCGGCGCCGGCTGGGATTCGAACCGTTGACCCTTTGATCAGCAGGCAGACGCGCTAACCACAGAGCTATGAAGGCAGTCATTCACCGCACTCTAAACATTTGTTTATATCTTTACCATAGGACGCGCTTTGCAGCGCTGTCACAGCTACCGGTGCGCGCGCGTTCCATGCACGAGGGCTAGCTCACCCTCTCCCGCGCTCACCCTCTCCTCTAGCTCACCCTCTCCCGCGCTCGGGAGACCTCTAGCTCAGCCTCACGAGAGCGGAATGAGCCCTCGTGCATGGAACGCGCGCACCGGTAGCTGTGACAGCGCTGTAAGCGCGTCCTATGGTAAAGATATAAACAACCGTTTAGAGTACCGTTGGTTGAGACTATACTTCGTTTCAGCTTGTGTCCAGACGCAGCCGATGCTACGAGCACGAGCTTGTGGCCCTGAACAGTGCCTGTGCTGCACGAGCGCGCGTGCTTGGCAGGGACGCTGGAAGCCCGGAGCTCGCGCTTGTAGCATCGGCTGCGTCTGGACCCAAGCTGAAACGAAGTATAGCTGAGACGCCAGAAAGTCTGGTCGGTACCATTTTGAGTGTTTGTGCGTATGGCGCGTGCTTTGCTCGCCTTCCTAAGTGACACAAACGCACGTGCTGGGCTGCGGAGATCGTGCGCAGGGCTGTGAAAGTGTCAACAAATTTAGAATCGCCTCAAGAGTGGGCTGGCGTATTCTAGAGTGTGCCGGCCACCTGACAAACGCGCATAACTCCGCACCGTTTGATGCTATTCGCATTAACGTAGATAATCATTCCCAAAGGATGGGTTCTGCTGATTTTTTTTGTTTTTTTTTCGTGTTGTGCTGCATCGGGACGATGCACTTTTTTAAAGGGGGAATAATGCCGCGGGCGCAGCTGACCAAGTAGGCAGCGCGCCCGTGGCATAACGGTTATCGCGCTTGTCTTCCACGCAGAAGGCCAGGGTTCGATTCCTGGCCGCGCCTACACATTTTTGTTGACGCTGTGATGTGATGTTCTAGTAAATTCGAGAGCCGCCTTGTTAATTCGAGGTTAGAATGTTCTATGCGCGAACCTTCTACGCCGATTGTTCGAGAAGCCCACGCGTGTACAAAAGGGCTCCGCGTGGCGAGCGGCAGTCAGTTTCGCCTCAGCGTTCGATCCTGCTGCTTCGCCGCTTTCGACGCCCGCGACGCTCTGTTATTATCTTCTGTTTCATTTCATTTTTGGGCACAAGTTCGCCCCCATTAAACGTTTAGTTTATTCAGTTATTCGCAGCCTCATCACTTGTCCTTCGTGACACAACAATACAACATGATGTGTGGTGATCCCAGATGACACTTGCATATTCTAACCAGAGTTTTATGTAATAGTAACTTTGTCTCACGGGAGCCATGCTTCATATACCTGCGAAGAAAACCCAACTTACTCAATGCCCTACTACATATGTTACTAACATATGTGTTCCACCTTAAGTCGGATGTTATAGTCAAACCCAGATACTTATATGAGCAAACTCTAAGAAGGCTATTGTTACCAATAGAATAATAAAAAAGTAAAGGACTTTTCTTGCGAGTAATAGACATACAAACAGCTCTTTGATAAATTCACTGTCATTTGCCAGTCAGCACGCCATCCAGACAATCTTCCTAGCAAGGAGTTTAATGCTTCACGATCTTCGACACTTTCGAGTTCCTTCAATGAAGACACAATCATTTGCAAAACGATATTATCTTGACTGGGATTTTAAATACAATATCATTAACAAATATCAAGAACAATAGAGGACCAGAGAACTGATCCCTGTGGCACACCAGACGTAACGTGTGTAGTACCGGAGCACGCGCTATCAAATTGTGCAAATTGCTGTCTCATATTTCAAATAACTTTCTAGCCACTTCAAAATACTGGTATTATTTAAGACAATCGCCAATTTCGTTAGTAGCTTCTCATGTGGAACGCGGTCGAACGCTTTTGAAAAGTGCAAGTATACGAACGTCAGTTTGCCCTCGAGTATTAATTACCGACGCGAACTCATGCACTGTTTCGGCCAGTTGGGTGATGGTAGACACTCTTTGGCGGAAACCATGTTGAGCCTTAGTAAGAAAACTACTTTGCTCAAGATATGCCGATATATGTTTAAATACAACATGTTCCAAAATTTTACTACAAATACTAAGCAAGGAAATAGGTCAATAATTGGAAACAACCATTGAGTCACCAGATTTGAAAATGGGAATCACTTTTGCTATTTTTCATTTTGAAGATACAGTGCAAGTTTCTAGCGAATTTCTGAATGTTACAGTCAAGTACTTAGCGCTCCATTCCGCATATCTTTTCAGAAAAACATTGGGAATTCCGTCCGGCCCGTGCTGCGTTTTTATACGTTAATATTCAAGATATAATTTAAGATACCTTCCTCCGAAATTGTTTTATCTGGCAAACAGTTCCTAGCGCAATCGCTGTCTTCTCGAATTGGATCAAACACCTGACTGTGACCATTGTCTAAGTTGAAAACGGACGGGAAATATTTATTGAAAGCATCAGAAATATTATAGGGGTCATCCGCAGTTTCATTATCAATATTCAACTCGTTTACTTTTGGTCTAGAGGGCGATATAAAGCGCCAAAACGTCTCAGGCGAGGGCTTGAGAAAGGAGGGCATTGTTACATTAAAGAATCGACGTTTTGCTTCGTTAATAGTATCCTTAAGCTTGTGGTTTAATTGGTCAACGAGGTTTGCGTCTTTCGATCGTTTGCAAAATCTAAAAATTATACGGCGCATTTGAATAATTTTCTTATTTGTCCACGATCTTTTTTATTCGTAAACTTCACTTTTTTTGGCACAAATTTTGAAATGCAGTCAAGAACATTATTTCCAAAAAAGTGCCACAAAAATTGACGTCGATCTCATGTGTATTGTAAGAACTGAAAAATTTATTAAAAGAGAACGCTAGAGCGTCAATATTAGTGACGTCATCGGCCTTGGAGAAGTCAAGATATTCTTTGCGACTTCGTGCGTCACAGGGCGTATTATTTGTGGAAAAATTAAGCAGTACAGTTTGATGTTCTGTAATGCCCTCAATCACCTCAATACTTTGTACTCTTTCACATAAATTCTGGGTAAGGAAAAGTAAATCGAGTATATAGTCTTCTTCTTCGAATAATCTTGCGGGAGCGCGTCTAATTTGATTCAGATCATAAAAGAAGGCCAGCTCTAGTAAAGCCTGCGAAATATGACACGCTGACCATGTGCTTTCCCAATCTATATTAGGCAGATTAAAATCCCCAGCAAAAAATTCTAGAATTTGCATGTATAATTTCGGAGAGATAGTCATTTATTTTTCCCAAAATCATTGCCACTGCTAGGTGATCTGTAAAACGTACCGATGATATGAGATATGACAACAAATGCTGACACGAATCCACAAAATCTCAACACCACTGATGTCTGCCATTCGGTTGCGCAAGTTTTCTTTCAAGACTATGGCCACGCCCCCACCTGGGGTATCTTTGTCCTTCCGTATTGTTTTATAATCTGGAGGAGTAATTTCCGAGTCAGTTACTTCGGTACACAGGCACGTTTTCGTGACGACTGTGATATGTGGGTCATGCGACAGCAAAACATGTTCAAAATCAATAACCTTATTCATAGGACTTAACGCGTTCAAGTTCAAAATGTAATAGAATCCGTGGGCTCCCGCCTGGATTGTCGTGTCTGTTGCGACGGTCGGGGATGAGTTTGTGCTACACGTGCCTGTTTATCACTGTCCCAGACAAGGAGAGTGTTATTTATTTTTAGCTTGTTATAAATTAGACTGACCTCATCGCCTTTCTTTCGATTTTCTTCAGAACTGTCCCACAACTGCTTGCGAATGTTTCGAACACGTACCGAGAAATCTTCTGAAACAGAAATTGCCGATCCCTTCAGCTTAGGGAAGTTTTTAAGAACTGACAACTTCTCTGAGAAATTTAGGAGCTTAACCATTACTGGCCTAGTTTTGCCGTCTGATAAGCGTCCAAGTCTATGAAATCTTTCTACAGCTGTATCTGGTAAGCCGAGTGTTTTACCGACAGTCTTGTTTATTACTGTATCCTGAAGTAATTCCGCTGTCTCACTAACCCTCTCAGACACACCATAGATGACGAGATTATTTCGGCGGCTTCTATTTTCTAGGTCATCAATCTTATCCAAGAGGTCATCTATTGTGTTTTCGACAGTAGCAACTCTGTTTCCACAATCAGATAATCGTTTTGTCGTCGCCTCTAGGGCTGTCAGTTGAGTCTCCAATGTTTCCAGTGTTTGGTGAATTCGCGTGAATTTTTCTTCTGCCCAGTTCTGATTTTCTTTGATGGTTGTTACGTCGATAGTCATTTGCGCCCGGTTTTCTAAAACTAGATTTAACAATTCTTCAACTCTGGGATCTGGGATGGTCTAAATCTCACCGCTCATTTGCAAGAATAAAAGAAATGGCATCAGCAATACACGAAAAAAAAACAAAAAAACACTGGGACACGGCAGCATCTTAAGAAAAAATGTCATCGCTTTTGTACGAGGAGTCAGAACAACCAACCTGCACGAAGAACAAAAGCGGGTTTAGCCGCATGTTCGTGTCGATGCTGCAGTGTCCACTTATTTATTTGGTGGTGTTCATATACAGCATTAAATTCTAAGTTGAAATAACTGTTGTTGTTTTTTGTGGCCAGGGTGGAAAAACATGAAGATATATTTTATTCAAATTAATATTTCTTTCATTTGAATCATATTTTTGTGAATGAAATCTATTCAATCAGAAATTAAATACTTTTTTATTATCGGATGTGTTTTTTTTAATGGCTGCCTGATATACATATTTCCCGCGTGATCATTCTTTACTTCAAATACAAAATAAATACCCATGGGAAGCACACTGATAGGCAAACGGCAAATAAAAATATGTTTCAGTATTTTGTGGGGGAAAGTGTTTGATTTAATTCATTACAGCCAAATCGGTGCGACTTGAATCGCTATAGCCAAATTGGCGCAATTAGCAATTAGGAGCTAAGGAAACAAGGCATAGCGTAAATTTCCGTCTTCAACTTGCAAGTCAGTCAGCCAGAAAAAACAGGACGCTAAAATAATTTTGGTGGATCAGTGGTTTTCATTTATCGGGCAGAAGTAAACTGAAGAAAAATACAATCGTGTGTTTCTCGCCGCTATATTAAACTGCCCATCACCGAACCCTCAATCTATGACGGATTGGAAAGCTAGCCGTTCGCATCCGATTTTATAAGTGAGCGTATAAGCTTCAAAAATGCGTGAGCGTGAATAACCTCGGCTTTTAGGAGTGGCGATTGTTTCATTGAATATTTCCGCACATTGGTCATAACTTATATAACGCGCAGTTCTGAATCTTAGCACGTTATCCGAATTCCTAGAGCTACACTCGGGTGGAGACTGAGCTGACTGAGCATTTGCTTATGCGTAGTTTATTTTAATTCGAAAGCATTAACTGTCGCATAAAGCGAGCCGACGTCATCAGCTTTGAAACCGCGTCAAACGGCACCTTAAATTGTTTCTCCAAGTGAAGCCAGCTCCCAGCTATGAAACCACGCGAAAATCTAGCCAACGGCACCTAAATGCCCCGATCCCAATGGAGCGGAGTAAAGCTGATGGATTTTTGGCTTCGGTCCCATTGGCTGGCGCGCGTCGACGAGGCTCCCATTGGCCGCTGCGCGTCAGTTTCAGCGACGGCCACCCCATGGCGCTGCGTGTCCGCCGGCGCGCCGCTAAAACAAAACGTCCAAGGTCAGAGGGGCGAAGAGAGGCGCCCTCTCCTAGCCGGCAGAGCGCGCCGCTCTGCCGTCGAACGCAAATACGCTGCAGACGAAATAAGGGAGCGGAAGAATGGCGTACATGCTTTCGCATTCACAACTCATAAGAAGAGCTTAGGTGTACCTCGAGCCTTTTTGCTGTAGCGGCATAGACGTGTAGTGTTTCTAGCATGCCCCTTGTTGCGTTATTAACTACCGAGAAACACATTGCCACCGCGTGACATCATCCAAGCATCTGAATCACTCTTTCGTTCAGACTGACAAACGCAGAGCTGATAAAAAGGCGTCCTGTCATAAAAACATCACGAGATAGGACCGCGAGGAAGTAGCCATAATTCCTTCGTCAACCGCAGATAACGGAGCCATTCGCGAATTCAAAAGCTGCTCACAAAAAGAGCAAGCTCGAAGCAGCCTACTTGGCTGTAACCAGAAATTATCGCAAAGCGTGAAAAAATGTTAAATCGCTTGCCACCAGAAGGCAGAGTCAAGCCGAGTAATTGTAAGTAGCTAGGCTAGGTGACGCTAGGTATCACCCAATTCATGTGTTAAAACTATTTTTAATGTTGATGCCACTATTACGCTTCGGGCCCTTTGGGCACCTTTATTATCCACAACTGTAGATGCATTAGGCATGCCACTAGCATCAGCTGAATATATATATTGAGCGCACACACATACAGGGCACATACAAACATCAATACAACAGCACACTAACCCGATCATTACATCTGTGCTCTGCGTTTCCGCCTTTTATACTGGCCGTTTGAAGGTACGGATTTTATTGGTAAACATCCAAGCAATAAAAAATATTACCAGAATGTAGATTTTTTTTCAGCAACGTCATACCTCTAAGAGTATTGAACGGCTCAGGAGATTAATCTCTTAGCAAAAAGTAAACACTGATGCCGTAAGTTTTTGAAAGACAATAAATCAAGCCGCTCCACTGCGATTACAAGCCACGTGTTTGCTTCCCCGCACGGCACGTCGTAGCCAGTATTTCTATTGTAGTGATTGTTTTTCTATTTGTGCTGGTAGCGTTCGGCTGCAATTGTCTTGAAATGATCTCTGTAGAGGGGGTATTCAGTCAGGTGGAAGCGAAGCTTCACGGGCAGAGAAATCGCTCTTCGATCAAGGAGTTAAGTGTACGGAGCTGCCCGTACACTTTCTCTGCCCATGAAGCTTCGCTTCACGGGAAGAAAAATCGCATTTCGATCAAGGAGTTAAGTGTACGGAGCTACGCCGTCGTGAACTCGAAAACGTCTAGCGCTTATCCCAGCGCGCCACTTCGAGGGCAGCTTGTCCAGGAATCGTAGTATATTTAAACCGCAAAATTAAAAGGATTGCGTTTTTTGTCGATTTTACTTAGCATTCGCCCTTAACGCTAAAATTCCAGACTATGAGTATTCGTACTTTGCGTCATAATTCCATACTGTTCAGTTCTTTCCCCAGAAGGCAATCGCTCTCGAGGAGGAGACAAGAGGACATCGCAGACGAGAGTCACATTGACCAGACCAGCGTTCCAACATGACTATCAACACGTCGATCGACTCCACTGTAATCCCTCAAGCGGTCTTAAACCTTTTAATGTAAAGTGGAATATCAACCTGTCAACCCACTCCGATCACGGCCCGACCAGCGGCATCATTGCCCTACAGTTTTAAGTCATCTCATCTTGGTGTTACAGTGGTACGCGAACACACGGTCACATCGGTGATAATTCAAGTCTTCTGATCACAACGCGTAACACTGCCATCGCGATGTTGCTGCTATGTTGGTGACACGCAGAAATACAGAACCACGTTGACTGCCGGTTGGAACTCGGCATCGGAGAACTTAACACAGAAGGCACCCAGGCAGCCGGCCGCAAACCCTGCCTGTCTTGGACTCAGTTTCCGCGTTTTCAAAGGTTTCCCCAAAAATTGAAATTAAAAAGAATGTCTAATTTTGTTTTGGGGGGGGGGGGAGGGAGGGGGAGGGCATTGAGAATAGAGGATTAGGTTGCGAATTAAGGAGGTGCCCTCAGAAAAACAATGTGAAGGGGGGGGGGGCGTAGGGAAATCACTGCGCGGTTTTCATAACGTCGTAAACGTCGAAACGTCATTCCGCTCCGCAATCGGATGTGGCCATCTTAGCTCAGTGTACGTAGCGCTTCTGGCACTGCTCCGAAACTTGGCTGCTTCTAGCGGTGCGTTTGGTCGTTTGATAAATTTAGTGGTAAAAACGTGTATGCAACTGAATGTTCTGCACGTTTGGACTGGGTGACGGAATGGACCTTTTAGAGCGCAGCTCTTAAGGCCCTGTCACACAGAGGCAAGAATTCGACAACTCTATCCGGCAACACGGGGAAATCGTGTTACCGGAAACCCTGTCCCATCGCGGAAACAACAACAGTCGGGCAACATGTTGCTGCCGCCCGGCAACCGTGTTGCCCGATCTGTTGTCCGACAACCCTGTCACACCGCGCTGACGGTGACGAACAACACGGGGAAAACTCCGCCATCTTGTTTGTTTACCTTCGTTCGTGTGCGGCGCGGAATCGCTGGAAATGTGACTCTACAAAGGGCAAGTGCTCTCGAAGGGCCGGAAATTACCACGGCATGACATCAACCAACCAGTGACTGTGATTAGAAAACTTGACACGGGGAGTATTTTCCGCTATTTTATTTTATCAAAATGTTCTTCATTCGCTCACAAAGCAGATAGCCCTAACCGAGGAAAGTGACATCGCTGATATATGTTCGGGATTTACGCCACCGTATGAAGTATTTCTGTCCGGTTCTTTCTTTTATGCATTTCCTATTTCTACTGTAAAAGTTGAGTTAGCACCGGCAGTACCCAAAGCGTCTTTTGTAGCGAGGTGTTGAGCTGACATGACAGTGCTTAAAAACTGCGACACCGACACGATCAGCCTTCGCAACAATCGTTGGAATAAATATTTTCCAACGCTGTCGATTTGCGTACCGCCTGCTAAGTGATCGCTTCATTCGCCAAAACGTCCTGGGTATCTTTAAAACAAATCAGGTGTCTGGTAGCGGCTGTTTCCAAGTATCAAGCATCGACAATCATGATCAGAGTGGTCGTTTTAATGTTTCGACTTTTTAATATTCGGTTCTCTGGATTATTTTTATTATACTTTATCAGCTGGTGAGTAGGCTTGCCATTTTATTTCACTGTCAGTAATGTGAGCTCGGTCTCTCGGCAGTTCTAATTTCAAAACCAGTCTGAACGTTCACGACCGTAGCTTTGACCATTTTAAAAATCGCTTTCCGTAACTACGCAGCAAAAACATCAATCAAAAATATTTTAGCTGCACGCCAGCCCTAATGATTGTTACATAACGTTTTCAAAGCCTTTATTTAAGTAAGACGTTATTGATAGGGGACTAGCTCTACCATCGAAGCTATCTATGTTATCGTGTTGCCGGCCCGAATTTCGCTCAGCCAGCGATCAGGCAGCACACGTTCTCCAACACAAGTTGCTGCTGTTTTGTTGCCGAAAGCTGTGATACCGAGGCAACATTTTAGCTGTCGTCCATGTTGTCGTGCTGTTGCCTCGATGCGACAGCTTCTATCGGACAACACGGGGAGCGAGCAACAAGTTGCCCGACTGTTGGACAACGTGTTGTGTTGCTGTTGCCGTCGTATGTTGCCTCAGTGTGACAGGGCCTTTAGGTGCCCGTTCCCGGGTTGAGCGGCGTCACCGTCGGCGTAACCGCGCGTTGCATCGTGGGACGTTTCCCATATGACGTCACACGTGACGTCATCTGTTACGTCACGAGGGTAAATTTATCCTGCCATTTGTCGGAAACTTTTTCCGCTACATTTAGCGGGGAAATTTCCTGCCAAGTTTAGCAGGCAATTTTACCCTCGTGACGTCACGTGCGACGTCACAAGGGTAAAATGCGCTGGATCGGGCGTTACCAGCGCTGCTATGCTGGTAACGCCCGATCCACAGCAGGTTCAGGCGTTAGTAGTGAGTCATAAATCTGCTGGCCGGCTAAGCCGAGGCATTTCAGCAGCATCGCTTGACGCCGTTCTGCAGGATACTCTCGGGCGCCCGTGGCCAACAAATAACGCTCGAAAATTTTGATCCACCGCTCCCATGGAATGGGTTGCGGTCTCAACTTAGCTAAGAACTCCGGGGAACATTGCCGCCCGAGGCCATGACGATGACAGACGGCTTCTCAGCACCCAGTGGTGCCGTTCGAAATGGTCGCCATCTTGACTTAAATCATGCGAAGAAGATTGTTTCACCCGGAAATGCAGAAAACTGTCCAATGCAGATGGTGCAGTTGAGATCAGGCTGTAGTCCTCGCTGAAGCTCAGTCCAGCGCAGAAAAAAGCTTGTTTTAACCCTCGTCGCCAAATAATGTTGTGTTGGGCGGTTCGTGGACCGCTATCAGAGCACGACCATCGCGGGCAGAGTCTCGTGATTAACTGCTTTATCCGGACAGAACACAGAAAAGGAAAATAAAAAAGATGTATTCAAGAATAACGCGATAGATCAGAAAACACAAAGAAGAAGAGGTGAAAGATAAACACAGTAGGACACAACCGACACAGCAGCGGTCTCGCCGTGCGCCTCTCTCACGCGTTCGCCTATGGTGGGCGTCGGTTCTTGTAAGAAACGCCAAGCGTGATTTTTATCTCGGGGATAAATATATATATATATATATATATAAATATATTTTAAAAAACGCTGTGGCGTCTGTCAACGGGAGAGTTCGGCCCATATTACATTTAATTATCTATCTGTCAAGAAATTCCATCTTTTTCACATTCGGAACAGTGCTGAACCAAGACAGGCATTGATGATGATCCCGTGACAACATTGAATGGGGCCATCCAACTCAGCTCTTTGATTCTACGGTGTCACGTAGCTCAAGAGGCAAGAAGACGCAAGTTCGGCCGAGTTATCGCTTCACATGGCTTGCACGTAACGTCCTTGCACCATGCCGGTGTGCATTCTACTCTCTGCAATAAAAGCGATAGTAGACAGTTTACACTGTCAAAGATACCAAGGTCGCCACAACTTGGCAGCTGGTGGGACGTCAGGTGCAGTCCATAAAACCACTCAGCTCACGCCTTCGGCTTAGCTTGCACTTATGGTGAACAAAGAGCCCTGAGTACATAGACGCCTTAGAGCACACGCCAGATTACAGCCGCCATTGCCGACTTTCTAATGTCTTACCGACATACTAAGCCAGTGAAAGGGGCTTTGACGAGCCTCTTCACAAATGTCAATGCTGGGAAGAAGGACAGAGTAGAATAGAAAATGGCAATAACCTGACCTGCTATGGTAATGTTAAAGTGAAGTAAGAGGGATAAGAGGAAACAAGAACGCAAGGCATATGTTACGGCTGCTGTCATGCACACTTGCCGAGAGATGCAGAAGCCCGTGTGATCAGCAAACACATAAAAAAGGGGCATCTGAATAGGCGAGATGTATCATGAGGACGCTACAAGCCATCAGAGTCAATCAAGCACTGAGGGGATGGGACTTTCCGGGTTTGCCTTGTCGATTCCCGGAGCATCTAGGTCACGTGGTGCTGAATTGGCTGTTATAGTTACTCTGGAATAGCTCGCGGCATCGGCCGCGGTCATATACTACTGAAAGTGAAAGTCAGGCGCGCGGCAGCGCTAACAAGGCATTGCGCGTTGCCATGGCATCACTACTTCCTACATGCATCGTCTCAAAACCATTCTCTAAGTCTAGACGGCATATGAAATCTTCGCAGTTCTCCAGCGAAGCTGTTAGGGCAAGAGCCGATCCTCGGAGCCGCATCCGATGTCAAGCGAACTGTGCCACGTGCCGCACGCCGTTTGCTTGACACCACTTTCTGTGGCTACGAAGCCAATGCATAGTCCCATATAATAAGAGACTATGGCCAAAGCTTTTGGCGTCCGTGCATTCGCGCAGCTTGAGCGCTGGCTCAAATCTGTACACGTGCACTCTTCGCTTTACATGAATGCTATCGTACGCATCGGATCGAGGAACCAATCACACGCACCCTGTCTCTTTACTTCTTCCTCTTCTCCCCGTCTACTACCAATCAAAATAGTCGAATCTCGATTCGATATGCTACAGTCGCATCCGTGTAAATGCAGCCATTGAAAGCAAGCTGGATTGGAGCCCAGGGTCACTCTTCTCGGATAGCTCGCTGCCGTTGCTCGCTGCGTCGGTTTTGAAAGTGAAAGGGAGGCGCGCGGCGTTGAGGCATTGCGCGTTGTCACGGCATCACTACGGCATACAGTGCATCGTCCAACGTGCATCGTCTCATCGTCTCAGACAAGCCTGTGAACAACTTCGTCTTCTACAACGGTACGTCATCACACTCGAATGGCGCCCACTCACTAATTTGGCCCGAGCACACGGAGCGTCTTTCCACGCGTTGGCTGGACACGACTTCCAGCCGAACGTTGACGCTGCGGCTCGTGTCCAATTTGTGTCTGCGCTCGATCTCATTGTGATGACATCAGAATTCGAATGCACAGGCTTTGATTGTTTTAGGTGGGTTTATTCAGACCCATTCTCTAGACGGCAAGAAAATCTTGCAGCTATCCGGCAAAACCGACCTCGCCCACGACCGGTGTCAAGGTATACGGCGCGTGCCGTGCACCATTCGCTTGGCACAAATGTAGCACAACTTTCCCTGGCTATGACGCCAATGCTACAGGCGCCCGTGCAGTCGCGCAGCTTTGAGCGTCGCTCAAAGCTGTACACGCGCGCTCTTCACTTCTTCAAAAATGCCCCGCGCCTCAGCACGCTCGCTCACGTTGCACGCGAGCAATAAACGTGAAACAAAAAGAATACGAATTACAGAAAATCGAAAGGAAACCATTGTTAGCGTTTTGATAAAACGCTAAATGTGGTGCAATACGTTTCTTTCTTTTTTACACTTTATTGGCGCTGATGAGCAGATGTTGAAAGACGCTTATCAACCGTTTCTGTTTACAAAATCACTGCCCAGACTGGCTATGATTTTTCGTCGTTTCGAAAAGTGAGCAAAGCACCCGCCATACGCACGAACGCTGAGGATCGCACCGGCCAGAAGCTTCTTTGTTTACAAAATGCTGGGCTGTGAAGATCGCACTGCTCAGCATGTGATCTCCACAGCTCAGCACGAACGTGTTCGTCGATTTCGAAAGCGAGCAAAGCACGCGCTGCGTGTTCAAGCGCCGAAAGTGGCACGATAGTGCCATTTTCAGCGCGGTTGAACCTTCCTACGAGGCACTGAAAATAGCTTCTGACCTCACGCGGTCAGATGCTCTTTTCTACCTACGACCGTCACTCGTGCATAATCTGACGCTAGTCATTACAGGCTCGCATCTAAAGGCTGAACTCAGTGGAGCAAAGATTAAGCAGCGAAATTCGCGCTGCAAAAGTCTATTGCAACACGCCGCTGCGTATTCGTAGGAAACCAAATTCCATGCGACAAACAAGCGATGAACGCCGCCAAAGCCAATACATGATTTCAAAGCTTCAGTTGCGTGAGCGACGTCATCTTCACACAAATGACGCACTTGCGAACGCTGAAAACACGAGCGCAAACCAACGCACAGCAACATCAGAAAATAGGGTGTTCACAAAATACGTTTGAATGGTTCGAACGTGGTTCCAACTTCGCAGCCAGTCGGAAATCGGAGCCATTTTTTTTTCTACTGTATTGCTCGTGCTCCGCGTCGGCCGCTGGCCCCTGCCGTAGTAGTGGTGGACGCCTGGCGAACAAAATCTAGGTGGAAGGCACTCGAACAAAATCTAGCTCGCCCCAATCGGCAGTGAACTGCCCGTAGCCCGAGCCCACCCCGAGCGCCCGACCTGCATGCGCAGCTGCGAGCATGCAACTCGTTTGTTCCGGAAATATTCTGCGCCATTTATAAGGAAAAGGCTACAAATAAATCGCGGTTCCAACAGAGTGTCAGACGGACTACGAATACAGATGTGTCGACTACACGAAAGCGGTTACCCAGAACCCCTAATGGTGTCTATAGCAGACAATGCATAAATAAGCTCACAGGCAAAGTTGAAACCAAAAATACTGTAGACAAAATACAGTTGTGTTGCCATATATTCACGATTTTTCGCACAAGATAAAAAGGATCGCCCAAAAACACAAAGTCAGAGTGGCCTTATCCAACCCTTTCAAGCTAAAATGATAATGCAAGAAGGTGAACAAACCGGAAAATTACACAAAATGTCAAGCATCGTGCCCGGTAAAATAAAAATGAGAGTTCGTTGAATGTATCGAAGGAGTGGTATACAAAACACCACTAACATATGGAAAATCATACGGCGGTAAGACGGACAGATGCCTAATCTAGAGACTAAGTGAGCAGAAATGCGCATGAGGGCAGCTGCAAGCACCTGGTAACCTGGCAGCGCATTGTGCAGGATGCAGCAGGTGGTGTATTATGTGAAGCTTTATCTAAAACCACAGGAAACGCATTGTCGTCCTCGAGAAATGTTGGAACATTCCGAAATAGAGTAAAATAACATATATCGATCGAGCTTCCTCCTGGCATCGTATCTAGAGTTCAGGAAGTCGCCTTTTATAATCATAGTTGATGGGCAATAATGCTCGCTCTGCACTATCAACAAGATGGCGGCGCCCACGCAAAGATCGGAGAATGGACGGAGGAGCAGCCGATACCTTAAATGGAGCTTATTTGGTGTTTCAAGTTCAGGTAGGAAACGTAATCAGGCAACCTTGCCAAACTTCGGCATTCTTGACTTTTACGGACACTGCTGTAAGTAAACCCACACCTATAAACCTAAGCCCGTATGCCTGTACAGTGCGCCACACTGTTTGCTCCAACACGACATTGGCGATTTTCTGTATGTTTACTCAAACAGAGTATTTTGACCCCACCACTCATGTTACTGCCACAAAAGAGAACTTTACGCAACACTTGTAGTTCTTCCGGCATCCGTTCAATCGTAAGATAAAAAAAAGGGGAAAAAAAAAAACGGACGACGACGTGCTTGCGCCGAAGGTGCCGCCCTGTGTATATAAGGACACATGCGATCGGGTACATAAACATCCCGGTTAAATCCGCGACGTCGTGCGCTAGAGACCCAGACAGCTTCGGTGAGCAGCCGTTTCCGTCTCTCTAGATGAGATTTATACCACCTATTCGGCGTTTTGAGCAAGAGAAAGGCCGATTTGAGCGAGCCATGAGTGGTGGGCGGTCATTTCTCCCAAACGACCGCCCTGGTCGATCGAAACGGAACGTGAGATGCGGTCACCGACGAAACGCTGGAAACGATTACGGCGATATGGGACCAATAAGGCTGTACATTTTCCCATTCATACCCCGAAAAAAAAAAGCACCATTACAAGTGAAACTGAGAAACCGTTAGGAAAGAATTATGGTGCACTCTGAATTTCCTTTCCACAAGCGCTATTATGGTAACTTGGCCAGCAGCATATTCCTCTTCATAACTCGGTTCTGCTAGCGTAGCATCTAAAACGTACAGCTGAGCTAAATGAAACAGCTGTCGTTATTCAAGAAAGGCGTCGTGCTTTCTCCTTTGCTGTAGGCACATAAAGTTTAGGAAAACGAATGTTTTTTAATGTTTTTTTAAATGATGTGAACGGCAGGGATATATTTCAGTTGCGCCACCTTCAGCGGAAAGTTCCTATCACCGATAACACTTCTGCGTATCGTGGGCCTCGAACAAACACTCGCAGACGTAGCGCGGAGAAAGACTTCCAGCGTAAAGCTAAAGGCCGTTTGTTAAAAAAAACAAAGAGAAAAGCACCTTGTCTCTCGTAGTCATTCTGTCTGTGACCAGCTATTGCGAAGTTTAATAGAAGACCAAAAGTGTCCAATGTATGCGAAACACTACCCACTGCGAGACACGGCCGAGCGCAGAAAGCAAGTTTCAGAAATGATAGAAAATCACGGAGAAGGTGCAGGCGAGCTGGTGAACTTTCAATTTCGTGAACACCCCAGACTAGGAACCGAAAGGTGGAGAGCGCAGGCCGACAAACCGACACACACACATACACACACATATCTGTGTTTGTGTTGTCTACTTTTTTTTTTCAAGATGCTGTTTGAGACATGTCGAGAACTCGGCACGAATATAAAGCAAACGTAAAAGCGAACAATACCAAACTGTTCGCGAACTACAAAAAAAGATGCATATGCCATTAAGTAGGGCCGAGTGAGAACAAGCTCGGCAAATCACGCATAAAAAAAAATAAACTTAAAAAGTAATATTCGTCGCCGGAATCCCAAATCTCGCACGTATTCCCCGGAGAAAGAATATGCTGAATCTGTTTGGGGAATTGGAGCACGAACATGCACGAAGCAAAAGGAATAAGATACCGCAAGCGCTTACAACCCCAAACTCCGGAAGTCAGCATCTCATCTCGCGAAGGCGCTATTTCTAAGCAAGTCTTTTTTTTTAATTTGGAAATCGCTTACTTTTTTCACTTCAGACTTGTGGCAATGCTCTTCAATGGAAGTCATTTGTGTGCGAAGGTGACATTATTAGGAAGACGATGGACAACTTTGAAGTTACCAAAAAGGTTTCCAAGCCTGAGCAGGGTCTGCAGCAAAGAGTGTGATAACAAAAGTGTTATGTCATAACTTACCTTCCTTGAACTCCTATAGATGCAGTTCTTCTCTCCAGATGGGGTGAAAGGGCATATCAGTACTAGGTTTTCCGTACCAATCAAAGAATTTGACGATCGACATATCTTAATTTTTTTGAATTTTTAATGAAAGTAAAACTTTTACGTTCGTTTTTCACTGAAGAACAATTCGAGCCCTTGCTTTCCTATAGAATCTTGCTGCAGATTATCTTAAGTTTGCTTTATATGCAATTGTACAAATATTGATAATGAAATTGTCATAATAAAACTGACACTGACCACCAGCAAAAAAGGGAGGGCCTGCCAAAAGTTAGCATCGCCGAGACTTTAAACAACTTACATCTTGAGTTTGTTTTATATGCAATTGTACAAATATTGATAATGAAATTGTCATAATAAAACTGACACTGACCACCAGCAAAAAGGGAGGGCCTGCCGAAAGTTAGCGTCACCGAGACTTCAAACAACTTGCAGGTTGTGCAAA
>JAZHYW010013490.1:0-21251 GCA_037355805.1 Ixodes ricinus
GTGACACAGATATATATATATATATACTTCCATCTTCCTTTCCCAATACAGTTGTGAGTAGCGCCCGTGTTTGTCTTCTATCATGTGTACGTCTTTTTAGCGCTCTTAACCATGGTTCAATACAGCCACCATTACACTTCGGGCGCTTCGGGCACCTTTATTATACACGCACGTAGATACATTGCGCATACCACTAGAATCAGCTCAACATATACATTGAGCAAGACACATACACGGCACAACAAACATGAATACAGCAGCACACCCGATAACTATACTTCTGAGCTCTGCGTTTCTGCCTTTTATACTGGTCGTTTTGAAGGTACGGATTTTCTCGGTGACCACCTAAGCAACAAATATTATTCCCAACATGCGTTTTATTTTCACTAAAGCCATACCTCTGAGAGTATTTTGAACGGCTCAGGGGATGAATCTCTTAGTAAAAAGTAAACGCTCGTGGCGTAATTATTTGAAAGTCAATTAATCAAGCCGCTCTAATGCGGTTCCGAGCCGTGTGTTTGCTTGCCCGCGCGGCTCGTCGTATACTGAAAAAAATTATATGAATGTATCTCTGATATGTTTATTCGACACATTGCATATTCTGATATGAAAGTCATATAATTTATCATTTAAATCATATATGAACTTATATGCTGCATATCAGTTGGCATATGTTGCATGCCCGTTCTCATATGTCGCATATCAGTTTTGATGTATTTCATACCACTTTCATACGTCACATATCGATTTTCGGATAATTCGTATCAGTGTCAGATGTCGCATATCAGTTTTCGGATGTTTCCTATCAGTTCTTATATAGATTCATATAATTTTTTTCAGTAGGGTTCGACAATGCCTCGGCGTCTCGTGCACCTCGAGCAGGCCGGCCGCAGCCAAAGCACGCGGAAGGCATGGAGCGAGTGCGGGAGGCAGAGGGTTTAAAAACACATACCCTGCCATCCTCACGCTATGAGAGTAACTATTGAACTTTAAATCGAGATTGTTTCGTCTATTCATAAGATACGTTATTGAAACTGCGGGGACAATTGGATTTATTTTATTATGTTCTTAATATATTTGTTCTTAAGGTGACCTCCCCCCACTTAATTAAAATATTCTCCAACTGAAATCTACTTTTTCTTCTTTTTTTAAAGAGGGCATTGAAAAAACATCTGAGATGTTGCTTAGCGAGTGTCTGCCTCCCCACAGCAGCAAAACCACATAAATATGCGCACTACTCGTAATTGATTCCTAACGAAACAATAAAACGTAAGGTAGTTCTTAGGTGTTAGGGGAAAAGCAAAGCAGTCAACTAATTCAGATTTTCGTAATTCACAACAGCCATATGGAAAACTCTGACAAACATTCAACACAAATTTTCTTGGTTTCACTCGATATTTCTATATTCAGCAATCATAAGAAACATGTACCATATATCTCAAATATTTGGTTACCATAGTTTGCTCTGGATTACGGCCCTAACCATATGTCAACACAACCAGTGTAATAGAGCGCTCTTCTTATTGCTCGAAATTGATTTAGGTCATTACATTTACGCTATTGCTAAACGAGGTTTTGTATGCGAGAAGTGTGTAGCTATAGCCAACTTTTGACTGCCAACAGACTGAGATAGTCATTGGACTCATAAACCAATGTGTGAGCGCATACCTCCTGCTGAAGCGCAACACACAGGGAGAGAAGGGCACATATCGTGAAGGAGGCATAAAACTTAGTGACATTAGTTTTGACGCAGGATATTCTGCGCGTTAATCTTTCACTGAAGTAGCAATTTGGGCCAGTTGGTTCATGATCACCTAAAGAAGCGCAAAAAATACAAGGACGAGGAAGAAAACAGACAAGAGCGCACTCGCAACTGGTTTTTATTTTAGAAAACAATC
This sequence comes from Ixodes ricinus, assembly GCA_037355805.1. Taxonomy (NCBI): domain Eukaryota; kingdom Metazoa; phylum Arthropoda; class Arachnida; order Ixodida; family Ixodidae; genus Ixodes; species Ixodes ricinus. The sequence goes on from JAZHYW010013490.1 coordinate 1,899, forward strand.
ATATATATAGTTTCGAACTAACACATACTCTCTCCTAAGTTCTGTTTAACCCCCCTCAACGAGAAGGAATACTCATTCCCCGATAAGGAAAGGGACGTGTCACTTATGCATTTTTTGCCCTTTGCCTGGATTTTCGAAGGCCTCATGCAGTTCTCTAGAAACCCTATCCGGGTATCTAGCCAGAAACCTGGTGTCGCCAAATGACGCGGCACATGGGCAACGACTACAGTGAGTGGCAAGATGTCCCGATGGAGTGGCTTTCGTCGCCGCGGCGTGTTCTCGTGCACGATCATTGAAACACCTTCCCGTCTGGCCGATATAAGACGAGCCGCATGACGTTGGAATTTCGTAGACAACACCCGTAGTACACTCCGTGTATTTTGTGCGGTGCCTGGTATCACGGGGATCTTTCGATACAATGGGATTGTTGATCCTACGGCACAGCCGCCCCAGCTTATTGGGGGCAGTGAACACCACAGGCACATCGTAGCGCGAGGCAACTTTCTTAAGATTATGCGTGACTGTGTGCATATACGGGATTAACACCGGCCTCGTCGTATTCCTGTCACGAGGCTGCCTCTGTAATCCTTTAATCTTCTTTACCAGGCTCTCTGCCACCTCGATCAGAGTGCCCTGAGGGAAACCCGCTCTCCTAAGCCTCTCAACTTGTTTATCAGAACTATCTTGTGCACTACGCCTGCAGGATTTTTTAAGGGCCGCCTCTAGACACATGGAGGCAATGCTTTTTTTACGACTTTCGAATGGGCAGAGCTATACGGGAGAATGGCCATTTTTTAACCTTCGCTGGTACGTCCAGCAAATGTGGTCCTTCTGGAGACTTAACCGAAGATCCAGAAACTGCAACTGTCCCTCTTTTGGCTCCTCATGCGTAAAGTTTAAGCCACTGCCACAGGTCCTAAGCACCTCCAACACTTCCTTCACTTCACATTCTAGTGCGTCAGCCTGATTACTCAGAATGAGGAAGTCATCCACAAATCTGAATATTTTGAACCTGCTAGAGACCCGTAGCTTCTCTAAGATGGCTCTTCCGCACGCACTGAGAAAAATGTTGCACAACACAGGTGCCACACAAGAACCAATGCAGATACCCCTCTTTTGCACAAAGGTATCTCCGTCATAAGAAACAAATGTATGCTTTAAGTAGTAAGTGAGAAGCTCAAGAAAATGGTCAACGTTAATCCCACAGGAACTCTGGAACGGAAGAATACCGTTCTTGTCAATGCACTCTCTCACAGACAAAAACAGGGGGTCGTGAGGAACTGAATAGAGAAGGTCTTCGACGTCGACAGAGAAAGCACTTCGCATTCCCTGCGCACCCTCTCTCAAAAATTAAATTATGCATTCGGAATTTTGCACCATAAACGGGTCGTGCAAATCGAGGGCAGTCAAATGTTTACAGATGAAGGAGGCAACGTGATACTGCCATGAATTCCTTTCGGTAACAATAACCCTGAAGGGGACCCCCACTTTATGGGTTTTTGCTGTAAAGAACATGTCCAGTAGCAGTTTCTTGCTGGCTTTGACACGTTTTTGGCAGCCCGGAAAGTTCCATCGCACTGCACATCTCCATAGCACGGGCTTTCACTTTTGTTAGCGATGGTGGACTCACTTTGCGCTCTTGTCTGTTTTCTTCCTCGTCCTTGTATCTTTTGCGCTTCTTTATGTGAACCTTGCCCCAGAACAACTCGGCCGAGATAGTCAATCCTATATTCACAAAAAACAACAACACATGTTTGCACTCGTTCATTTTGTGGGGACATGGCATATAGACTATGCTAACAAACCTTGTCTATGAACAGAGGCAAAATAGTCCAGTGAATAGGGCGAAAAATTGTTGCCTCCAAAATGCTTGTCGGGGAAAGGTTTTACAAAAATATGCATATCTAACATTATACACTATTTATGTACACAAATATATGTGGTAAAAAAAAAGTTCGCAGAAACGAAACGGCAGACTGAACGCAGGCTAAGCCGCCCTCTATGTCCACACATTTTAAACTTTAATCATCCCAAACATAAACACTGTCAGGCCTCTGAACTTTAATGCAGCATCAGTTTCCATGCGAGTAAACATACAGGGTGCGACCGTAAGGACTAACACAACTGGTACGCCTTACGAAATTCAAATTCCAAACATACATGCCTGAAGTTGGCACGGGAACGTTGTTTCGCAAGATGTTTTATGTGTATTTATTGAGAGCTCCAGTCAGAGGTGGTAAAATATTAAAAAATAAACCAAACGGCAGCCGTACATTTTCTATGCCCTTTACCGGATGTTCGTCGTCTGCACACTGGTTTGTGAGCTTGCTCCCAGGCGGTCTTTGTTCACAAAGTTCATTATAACTATTAATTATCGCGATTATCTCGCCCATCGGCCAGCCTCTGGTATAGGTTTTTAGTGTTCTTGTATTCAGCAAGCCACCCGGGAGCGAGCTCATAAACCAATGTAAAGACGACAAACAAGCTGGTACAGGAGAGAGGAAATACACATCCTCCGAGTTTGCTTTAATATGGGTATTTCATTACCTCAAAAATTGAGCTCTAAAAAATAGACATACGACTTCTGGCGTTTCCGTTCGCGTGCCCAATTTGAGGGATGTACATTTGGAATTCGAATTTTGCCAGTCGTTCCAAATCTGTTAGTCCTTACGGTGGCACCCTGTATATGCCGCGCTCGTCGTCGCGCTCCAAAAACGTGCCGCAAAAGGTAACAAAATGATGCTGGAAAAAGAAACAGACGCCGAATTTCTACTCTTGACGTACGAGTTACAACTCTGCATACATCAAGGAGATGCAAACGGAAGTCAAAGGCGAGCGTCAGAGAGAGATGCGAAGCTTACGATGTATTACTAAGGTCCCCCGGCTGACAGAGCACTATATATACTGGTTCCCCGTGCGTCAAATGCATATGCAATCCATATTCGACTGCATATGCGAATGCAATTGCATATGCGATTTGGTTCTTGCATCTAAAAAACTAGGGCCTAACGCACCTTCCGTTCGGTCCCAACTCATCGATGCCGAGAACTCCCACTTGTGCGCACCCGCCGAACTCATTTTAACGCGGAAACCTTTTAAATGCGTTTTTTTTTTTGTTATTTTGGGCCCATCCTCTAAATGCCGAACTTCTGCCACGGACTAAATCAGCCAGTAAGAACTGGATTCTATGGGATTGGCTTCCGGGAAGCGGACTGAATGGAATTCATTACTCTTGGAACATTCAGTGACACTAGGGGGTATTGCATTAGAAAAAGGTACAATATCACAAAGACAAAAGTGTATGCAAAAAAAAAATCAAGCGAATAAAAATCCAAGCACAATTATAGACTCGATTAAACCTAAAACGCTATTTCACAAAAACAGTTTTTTTTTTTTTTTAATGAGTTCTGGGTAGTTGCGATGTTCTGGGGAAGACTGTTCGAATCAATGACACGCAGTACGTGTGAAAAAAAGCAGTTCCGAAACGTGATGGTTCTTGCTTTCGGGCGCCTTATATCAAGATTATGGCCCGTACGATGATTGCCGCGTTCTGAAGGATCGATGTATAATAATCGGAGGCACGGGCTGAATAATGTTTTAAAAATAGATAATTTAGCAAGTTTGTGCCGTCCAGAGAGGAGGTGGAGGTTAGCGCGGGTCTGAAGAAATGTGGCTCTTGTAAAAGAAGAATCACTCGATTAAATAAAATAAACACCCGATGCTTAACTTATTCAATGTGTTTGATTAGGTAGTTATGATATGGGTCCCAGATGGAAGATGCGTAGTCAAGTTTTGGATGGATAAGGGATGAGCGAGCAAGCTGTTTTAAATGAGGCGGAGTCAGTTTTAAGATGTGCTTCAAAAAACCTGAAGAGTGATTAGCAGAGGTTATGGTATGACTGATATTAGTGACCCAGGAAATATCACATGAAAAGTAAACTCCGAGATGCCTATAAGAATTAGTTTGTTTGTTTTTCCAAGGAAACGCTGTTAAGAGTATGAAAAATATAGAAGGTCTAGAGCGACGAGTAAAATTCACGATCTTGCACTTCGGACGTCGAGGGGGACATCTGCCATGTTTCACACCACGCTTGGACGCGGATGAGGTCATCTTTGAGGAGTAGGCCATCGGATAGGTTTGTTACTTTAAGGTAAATGACACAGTCGTAAGCGAAGAGTCGAACATGCGATGTTAGTGATTAGACCATGCCCATAATGTAATTTAAAAATAAAAAAGATCCGAGGACTTATCCTTGAGAAACACTTGGTGTGACGTAAGCGAGAGTAGACGATGACTGGTTGGAGGTGACTAGCTGCTGTCTTTTAGTTAAAAAGTTAGTGATCCAGTTTAGAATTGAGGAATCTAAGTTCAGTGGAGAACGCTTGAATATGAGACGTCTACGAGGATGTCAGGGAGAATAACGTCAGTTCGAATTTTAGAATCAATATTAGCGAGTAGCTCGTGAACAAAAGATGCGAGTTGAGTTTCACATGAAAAATGTTTTCGAAAACCTTGTTAGGATGGGTTGATATAGCACTTGTTCTTCAGGAAGTGAATGATGCTGGAGTAGATGATGTGGTCCATTAGTTTGCATGAGGCGCTTGTTAGTGAAATAAAATAGTTCAAAGAGAAATATTTTTCGCCATGTTTTATGTAAATTGGGACGATTTTTTACTTTCCAGTCATAACGCAGAAAACTAGTTTAAAAGGATTGTGAAAATATATTAGGCAATATCACGCTAGGTATGTATTCTTTTTATAATTTGGCATTTATGTTATCTATACCTGCTGATGAAGAAACCTTAACGCTGTCGATAATTTCCGCGATTTCTGTAGGTTAAAAAATAATCCCAGACGTGGATGTAGAAATAGGAAGAGAAGGAGAAAAAAATGCATCACCGCTCCGTTGCGTTAATAGGGAACAAAAAGTATACATAAGTAATTCAGCACATTCGTCATTCTGAACCGATGTGCCGCCGTCATCTCTGATGGTGATTTCAGTATTGTATTTTAGGTTTAAAAGTCATCCGAACTTTTTTCGGGCTATTGATAAACATATACAGAAAATGGTAATACAATATTTGTTTGTGCATCTTGATTGCAGTTCTGTATTTGCTATCGATTGCATAAAATTTGTCCCAGTTTAAAGGGGCGGCGCAACGATTTTCACTTGGAACTTTTTTAACTTTACGCGAGTTTACTGGCACTGGTAAGACACAAGTATACTCACACGCAACTCCATTGACCAAGAAACCCTTGTCTTGCGGCATAATTTCAAGGATAAAAGCGAGTGTTTTCTTTCAAACTCTGCTTCGCAAAACTTGATGACATAGCGTGGCGGTCGCAGTACCGCCCTGCGAAGGCACTTGAATGCGGCTCACACAATGGACCCGAGCATTGTATGCGCCCTCGATTTGGGCTTGAGATAATGAATAGCTCGACGAGAATTCGGATAGTGGCCCGTGTACAACCGCGGCTATGACGGCAATAGCCGAACCCTAACGATGTCTGGAACTCAGCGCGTGTCCTGTGCTTTGCCACTCCAGCGCGTGAGGCTGTGACCAACATTGGCGCCAAATAACCGGCTCCAGATCACGTGGCCGCTTGTTCTGACTGCGAGTTGAAGGGGTGAACGCTACTCGTTTTAGAGCACAGCTCTTAGGCGCCCGTTTCCGGCTTGAGCGGCGTCGCCGTTGCCATCGGCGTCGCCGTCGCCGTCGGCGTAACCGCGCGGTGCATTCTGGGACGCGTGACGTCACTGGTGACGTTATCAGTGACAATCACGTCACTGATGACGTCATCACGATGACGATGACGATGACGTCATCACGATGACCCCGGTGACGTCACGTGACCCCGTGAGTCAGGCGACTTCCATGAGGTAACGAGGGTCACGTGACCTCACGGTCACGCCGACGGCGACGCCACGCCGCTCGTAGTGAGGATTAGCAGGCATGATGACGAGGCGCCTTCAATTCGGAGAGAACAACGACCGAGCATCGGGGCCGAAAGGAGGTTGCTGACGTCGAGGCCAGCTTTCGAATGCTACGCCAACCGACCGATGGCACGGCAGCTCCAGAACCCCGAGTTTTATTATATAAGAACCTGTCCGCTGCCCGTTCGGTGCACTCCTTCTGCCTATATGTTACACGATATAACCATGAAAATAAACTGGTCTTATGTCCTGTTAAGTTTTCCCGATCTGTTTCCCGACTGTCTGGCTAGGATGTTGTTCGCGAGAAAGGTTGGACGCCAGCGAGATAGCCATGCTACCCGAGAGACCAGGCTGGGCGTGGACTCATAACAGGACAAAACACAGAACCACATGGACGACGTCTCAAACGCAGCTACAAACTTTATTTGTGGTCCCCTCTTTTAGATGCGGAGCATCTCTTGCTCGGGTCTATGTCCCGCGGCGTCGGCGTCGTAGTCCGCACTCACACTACGCATGCGCAACTCTCCTCCTTCCCTCTCTCCAACAGCTGCGCGTTACCCTCTCCGCTCTCTCTCTACCAGCTGCGTGCACTTCCATCTGCGCGCGTTCCCCCGGAGGAGTGAAAGGAGGATAGTTTTGGGCGCGCGCGTCGCAGCGCCACGCCAGGGCTTTCCAGTGGGGTGGGCTTTCCCGCAACTCTACGGCTGTCGTCTGCTAGCGTTTCTCGGCCGCTCGCGTCCGCCGCAGCCCAAATCCGGCCGGCCAAAAGAAATCAGTCAAGAAGGGAATAAATTAATTACGATCCGCGATGCTCCGCATCACCCCATGGTTCCCCTCGGGAAGATGGGTGTAATTTTTTCTCTTCCTTTTTCCAAAACCCCTACCCCCTTCCCTCTCCCTTTCCCCAGGCCCTCCGTGCATTCCAGTCAACGATAAGCTCAGACGGCGCCAACACAAAGCTGCCGAAAGATCTCCTGTCAACACACACACACCTCGACAACCCGAGGTAATCCCGATTCTCCCAAACCAGTCGGCCGCACATTTTTTTCGGCACGGACGTGTGACTGATGCATTCGGCAGACGTCTTTATCCTGATCGTTTCTTTTACTTACATATTCATGTCGTTGTTTTCCCTTTCTAAAATGTTTACGTTTCCCCAGGCTGGAAAGCAGTCGGCGCATTTATTCAAATGTCTGGCTATTTCCGAATTCGGATCTTTTGGTTATTACATTTCTTTATGCTCGGTTCACCATTGCAAAAAAAAAAAAAGTTGGAAACAATTAGAGGCGGCGTAAGCAATGGGTGACTTAGCCCACGTTCCGGCGGAAGGCCGGCGACCGGACGGCCTGAACGTTTTGGCGCCCTCTTGGGGCAGGCGGAGAAAACATAGGAAAGGCGGGGACGTGATGTGTTCGCCGTTCCGACGGGGCGAGGAGAGGAGTCTCCACACCTAAAGATCCTTCCTACACCGTGGTATGAACGATGGGGACCTAATAGCAGTGACTGTCTGAGTTTTGGGTGGCGATAAAAGATCTTGTGAAAGAGACAGATGCGTGCAATTCTGCGGCCAGTAATGAGGGTGACAAGGGATAGAGAAGCCTTCATGGTTGATACACTGGCAGAACGCTCATGATTAGATAGGATGAATCGGGCGGCACTATTTTGAATAGGTCCTAGGGTGTTAGTGAGGTAGAGTTGATGAGGAGACCAAATGGGAGCAGCATATTCAATCTTTCGGCGGACAAATATCAGTTTCGGTTTTGTCTCGGATTCAACTGGGATCGAAAGTTGAAGTTGTTAGGCGATGAACCGTGTAACACCTGGGGACTGTGGGACTCTTCGTGCTTGGTATTCGGTGACCATTTTATGAACATGCTGGCTTGTGGCTCCCAAGTTCAGCAGCACTTCAAACCTCCACTGTACCTCAACATCTTAGCTGAAGGCTTCCGCAAATCTTGCATAATGGTAGCCTCCTACGACCAGCACTTTTCGCTGCACTTCTTGGGGGTGGAGCGGGGGGTTGTTCTTGGCCGCAGAATCGGCTGCCGTTTTCCTGGGTCTCATGAGATAGCGATGTTCGAAACCGGACCACTTGGTTTGAGTATTTGCCTGCTCTCGTTTCCGGATCCTTGGTCTGTTGTTGGGTATGTGCATTCATCACATCCTTGTCCTCCAATAAGGCCTCAGGGATGTGAGGTCCTCTTGCGTCACGTCAGGAGACGCCTCCCGGATGTTTTCAGATCTTTTCGGTAGCGGCGCGTGCATGTTCCCCAAGAACTTCCCCACCTTCCAACCTCTATCGCCTCTTGTAGATGCGGAGCATCTCTTGCTCGGGTCTATGTCCCGCGGCGTCGGCGTCGTAGTCCGCACTCACACTACGCATGCGCAACTCTCCTCCTTCCCTCTCTCCAACAGCTGCGCGTTACTCTCTCCGCTCTCTCTCTCTACCAGCTGCGTGCACTTCGCGTGCGTTCGCTTCTACTCACACCGCGCGCGCATGCGCAACTCTCCTCCTCTAGTCTCCTCTCCTTCAAGTGTGAATATAAGCAGCGGTAGCGCGCTGCGCGCGTTCAGTTCAGCGCTGTTGACTCCACTTCACTCCGTTCTTCCGATGAAGTGTGATGGAAGCAACAGTCCCGTCAGTTAGTGGGTTGGCGCAAGCAAGCGTCAGCACCACCCCACAAACTAACAGCAACGCTACGTCCACTGAAGACAAAGCTGCGCAGCGAAGGGCACGCGACGCTGAGCGCAAACGCTTGAAGTGAGCGGCAGACCCTGAACTACGGCAACGAGAAGCGGCGTCCATTCGCAAGTTAACAACATAATAACACGCAAGTTAACAACGTAATAACACGCAAGTTAACAACGTTACTCACACCGTTAATAACACCGTTAATAACGATCCGCGATGCTCTGCATCACCCCATGGTTCCCCTCGGGAAGATGGTGTAATTTTTTTCATGCCCCTCTAACATCGCTGCTAACCGAACAATATTTTTTTGGTCTACATTCACTTGGTGCAACCGCTCTGTAAGACTGCATATTTGCTTTTCCCATTCTTGAATCTTGTTTTGCTGGGATCTTTGTGAACACTCTACTGAGGAACAATTAAGTCAGCTACAGCTAGCGCTCTCCTCTATAGTGTTCATGTTCATGAGCGCTACCTCCCTTGGCGTGTTGTCTAAAATCGGCAAGAAGGAATCGCTGTCTTCCTGGGTTTCCTCGTCCAGAAGCAGCTACCCAGCAGCGGTCTTAGATATTTGCGTCCAGACTTCATTCCTGCTGTCCTTACTTGTGTTTCCATTTAACTTGTCCTACAGTCCAATAGTCAGAAGAGGGATGTTTTTCTAAAAAAAAAAGCCGTTGGTCTGGTGGTCCCGTCTATCCTTATTCTGTGAATCACAACGGAGTCTGTTCAATAAAAATGTCCTGGTTCTAGAGCATTCGGGAGGAAGATGCGGTTCCCACGAAGAAGAATCGATCATTGCAGTGCATGACTCCTTCCGTACCATTTTCGCAAACCGTCATGCCCATCGAGTTCCTCGCCAAAGAAGTGTCTACTACATCTGTCGCCAGATTACTGGGAGCCTCTGTGATGACCTGTAATCGTTCTATGAGCTCGCTCTTGTTGCCGGTGGTAAAAAGACCTTCTGCTCTAAGCTCCACTTTTAGATCTAAAATATTCATCCCTGCCATTGCCAAAAGCGGAGGGCAGAACGGGGCATGTTTGGGGGGAAAAGATCAGGATGGCCTTTCTCAGATGTCGCAAATGTTTGGTAAGCCTACTTCTTCACGACCTTTAATCTCCCTTTCTGTGAGCCCGTAATTGTATTGCAGTTCCGATCTATTCAGCAACCAGATGTCCGCTCACAATATTCTTTCGGATTCAGCCGCTTACTGCGTTTGATGTGCCCGCAATTTAAAGACTTTCGGGACCACAGTGCAACCGAGAAAGACACGTTCGTTCACGTGGGAGCATCTCAACCAATTTTTCTGATTTGTGGCGACACTGGTTTGTTTTTTTAACGCGAGAGCATTAGGGAGGTCCTGTCGCAAAAAAGCCGGCGTCGGTGGCGTGCGCTAAAATCCAGGATTTGTCGATAGAGTCATGACGTCACCGCCACATGACATCGCGCGGAAATTTCAAACAACCCACAACGCTCACGAAACTTTACGTGACGCGTGGAATAAAAGTGATTGAAAACATGACATGTAATGGAAATGAAAGGTCGCCGGATGTCTTAAATGATTTCACTTTATAAAGTAATTCATTTCCCTTGAAGAAAAATTTGAAGAATTTTAGGCGTGATTTGCACTGACGACGCTTGGGTTGTGAGCCAGACACTACTGACTATGTCACGCAAGGCACGCTTGCACGGATCGGGAACGAGCGGGAGTTTATATGTTTATGTGTTTCGCTATCGCATTCCACTCTTAAAGGCGAAGCTTAAGCGTCCTCAAGTTTTATTAAAGTTGTTTCCTTCGTTTTGAGTGGTCCTTGATTTGCTCCTCGCTGTATCGTCTCCCTCTCCCTCCCTCTTGCCTCGAAACACATCGGAGTCGACTGTTGGGCTTAGCGTCTGAAGCGCCTTTGGCAAACCAAATTAGCGGTTACTTGATATTAAAAAAGATTTCAGAAAATCAGACCATTTTTTATTCGGTCCTACGTCATCGAAGCCCACAGATCCCACCCGTGCGCACCTGCCGTACCCGTGGTAACCCGGAAACGTTTGATATACTTTTTTTGGGGTTGGAGGGGGCATTTTAAAATGGCCGACTGACAGCCAGTGGGGTCTGTGGCGCCGTTCCGTGGCGATGTAGTGAACTTTGAATACGTGTTCCCCAACCAGTCCAAGGTCAGCACATGTACCAAGGCACTAAGACTAACGCATTAAAAGGTGATGTACTGCGTCTCCTTCTTCACTACGACTGCGCCGACTCAACGTTTCGGCTGGCGAACTGATTGAACAAGAGTCCACGCCGGACGCTTGCGCAGCCACTCGTGTTTTGCCTGCGCAAGCGCTTTCTCATATTCTGATGGCGTAAAACTTCGAGCGTAAGTGCCATGCTATCTTGGTGGCATCCCGAGTGCATGAAATTCAACTCCACTTTTGAGCAAGCGTCTTTGTGGAGGAAACCCGGGGACTTAAATTGCCCGATTCCGTGTCCACAAAAGGCGGCAGAAAACGTGTGGAAAAACATAAAGACAAAAATATATACCGCGAGAGTTATAGCCGGCACAGAATGTGATGCGAATTTGGGAGAACTGACACGAGAAAATTGAGAGGTAAGCAAATTTGAGGCACGTGGAAAGTTTGGTTCTGCGATGAATGAAATGAGTAACTTTAAAGTAAATATATTTTTTTTATTCCCACGTCTATTGTTATTATATTTTTTTACAAACATTCATATTGAAAACGTTGGGTTCGCGGAAGACGTTTCTTCCGGCTGCGAAACGGAACACCCCGATGAATTTTAAATTGAAAGTGAAGTGACTTCCAAGTTTACTGATTCGGAATTGTGACTCGAATTTTATTACCACATTGCCAAGAGAAGGCTCAAAGGAAATTCGCTTTTCCCACAAACACGCCGCTTTGATGCACGGTGGCACTTTCGTCCCTTTAAATTCCTTCCCTCCTGTATTCGCGACTTCGGTGACATGCAGGTCTTGCGAAGCAAGGAATTCATCATATCCTCGTGCAGCATGCTACGCCATATACGTCGGATATTGATAAAGTTCCCAGCCACCACGAGCTGTACTGCCTTTCATATTTAAGTTAGACCGCAGTCGAAGCTACGATGAGATGGCGACAACCATGCAACGCCAAAGCAACCGCGTCTTTACGTGGCTATTTGTTTCTGTGTCCATGCCGTCACCGGCTAACCTAGAATCATTGAATCTACCCGGAGTACCGAAACTCGCAAGCTTCCTTTCAGGACCGAGTTGCAGCGCAGCAGTCGCGCTCCAACCCATCGCCATTATGGCGCTGCCCTGTGCAGTCGAAGCGAATCGTGTATACAGTGTAGAGTTCGTTCTCGTGCGAGCTCTTCAATTCACTTTTCTGGTCTGTGGCGACACTGGTTTGTGTTTCACACCATAGCGTTAGGCAGCTCGTGTCGCAGAAAAGCCGGCGTCGGTGGCGTGCGCTAAAATCCAGGATTGGTCGATAGGGTCGTGACGTCACAGCCGCATTAGCTCGAATTTCAAGCAACCGGGAACTTCAAGTAAACCCACGACGCTCACGTGAAACGTGACGTCATAGGGTGGAATGAAAGCGATTAAAAACATAACCTGTAATTCATGTTGAATTATCCTGAGACTGGGGTGGAGAGGAAACATCGAAACGTAGAAGAGACATAAAATAGACGGGACGACGTCTCAAACTCAGCTAACTCGTTTATTTAGTCCACCTCCTTATATAGTCTCAATCTCAAGGTCATCTCCACCAACACAGAAGCACGAAGTCTATACAGTTCAAGCGCCACAGTCTCCATCACACAATGAGATCGCCTAATTATGGTGATAACTCACTCTGCGGGCTCTAAGCATCCTAGAAATCTTTAAATCACGACAATGCGCCACCGATTTCCCCACTAAAAAAAAAGCAATCAAAGATCGAATACACAAAGGTCATCACACAGGATGGGAGGAGCGTGGTTCCGGCAACATGTGACCAAGGAAAACGCGACATTTCGTGGAGATTGCAAACGCTGTTCTTATAAAATGTGTATGATTTTGTCAGATGATGAGAGCAAACGAGAGCAAACCACCAGAATTTATTGAAGTTCTTTCCTTCGTTCCGAGCGGTGCGTGGCTTGCTCCTCGCTGTCTTCGCCCCTCTCTCCATCATCCATAATTGTTTACACAGCAGAATTTTTGGCACTTCGTCGAAAGGCCGGTTAGCAGGGTTTCTTCGATCCCTCTAACCACTACAACCCGATCTTGCAGCGAAGTTTCTCAAATTTCTAAATCCGGGGTTACATTACTATGATGCATCATACAAAAGACAGATCTTCAGACAATGTCTGAGGCCCGTTTCTTCCTTGTATGCCGGCTCCTTCACATTGGTCATACAAACATTGTCTGCAAACATCTTCTAAGCATGCATATATATACATACGAAGCTAACATGCTTCGAAAATGCTTAAAGCCTGTCCGCAAATACTTCTGCTATCGCGTCTGTAGTGGACACCGTCTGTTTTGTATGGTGTATGAGCAGGGTTTTACTGCGACTCTAGGCGAATCACAATGCTTACTCCGAAAACGTAAAATAACACCTCAGATTCGTTCACATCTTTAACTCTTTTGGCTGGCTGTACAACAAATAATGCAGTCACAATTGTACGTCATTACGGCCGTGATGGCAGCACGTTCATGACAATCAGCAGTCGTCATTGAAATTGTCTCATCAGCAAGCGCGAGCAACATTGCCCAAGGAATAAACTTTTTGCACAACCTGCAAGTTGTTTGAAGTCTCGGTGACGCTAACTTTCGGCAGGCCCTCCCTTTTTGCTGGTGGTCAGTGTCAGTTTTATTATGACAATTTCATTATCAATATTTGTACAATTGCATATGAAAACAAACTCAAGATGTAAGTTGTTTAAAGTCTCGGCGATGCTAACTTTTGGCAGGCCCTCCCTTTTTTGCTGGTGGTCAGTGTCAGTTTTATTATGACAATTTCATTATCAATATTTGTACAATTGCATATAAAGCAAACTTAAGATAATCTGCAGCAAGATTCTCATAGGAAAGCAGAGGGCTCGAATTGTTCTTCAGTGAAAAACGAACGTAAAAGTTTTACTTTCATTAAAAATTGAAAAAATTAAGATATGTCGATCGTCAAATTCTTTGATTGGTACGGAAAACCTAGTACTGATATGCCCTTTCACCCCATCTGGAGAGAAGAACTGCATCTATAGGAGTTCAAGGAAGGTAAGTTATGACATAACACTTTTGTTATCACACTCTTTGCTGCAGACCCTGCTCAGGCTTGGAAACCTTTTTGGTAACTTCAAAGTTGTCCATCGTCTTCCTAATAATGTCACCTTCGCACACAAATGACTTCCATTGAAGAGCATTGCCACAAGTCTGAAGTGAAAAAAGTAAGCGATTTCAAATTAAAAAAAAAGACTTGCTTAGAAATAGCGCCTTCGCGAGATGAGATGCTGACTTCCGGAGTTTGGGGTTGTAAGCGCTTGCGGTATCTTATTCCTTTTGCTTCGTGCATGTTCGTGCTCCAATTCCCCAAACAGATTCAGCATATTCTTTCTCCGGGGAATACGTGCGAGATTTGGGATTCCGGCAACGAATATTACTTTTTAAGTTTTTTTTTTTAATGCGTGATTTGCCGAGCTTGTTCTCACTCGGCCCTACTTAATGGCATATGCATCTTTTTTTGTAGTTCGCGAACAGTTTGGTATTGTTCGCTTTTACGTTTGCTTTATATTCGTGCCGAGTTCTCGACATGTCTCAAACAGCATCTTGAAAAAAAAAATAGACAACACAAACACAGATATGTGTGTGTATGTGTTGTGTCGGTTTGTCGGCGTGCGCTCTCCACCTTTGGTTCCTAGTCTGGGGTGTTCACGAAATTGAAAGTTCAGCAGCTCGCCTGCACCTTCTCCGTGATTTTCTATCATTTCTGAAACTTGCTTTCTGCGCTCGGCCGTGTCTCGCAGTGGGTAGTGTTTCGCATACATTGGACACTTTTGGTCTTCTATTAAACTTCGCAATAGCTGGTCACAGACAGAATGACTACGAGAGACAAGGTGCTTTTCTCTTTGTTTTTTTAACAAACGGCCTTTAGCTTTACGCTGGAAGTCTTTCTCCGCGCTACGTCTGCGAGTGTTTGTTCGAGGCCCACGATACGCAGAAGTGTTATCGGTGATAGGAACTTTCCGCTGAAGGCGGCGCAACTGAAATATATCCCTGCCGTTCACATCATTTAAAAACATTAAAAAACATTCGTTTTCCTAAACTTTATGTGCCTACAGCAAAGGAGAAAGCACGACGCCTTTCTTGAATAACGACAGCTGTTCATTTAGCTCAGCTGTACGTTTTAGATGCTACGCTAGCGGAACCGAGTTATGAAGAGGAATATGCTGCTGGCCGAGTTACCATAATGGCGCTTGTGGAAAGGAAATTCAGAGTGCACCATAATTCTTTCCTAACGGTTTCTCAGTTTCACTTGTAATGGGCTTTTTTTCGGGGTATGAATGGGAAAATGTACAGCCTTATTGGTCCCATATCGCCGTAGTCGTTTCCAGCGTTTCGTCGGTGACCGCATCTCACGTTCCGTATCGATCGACCAGGGCGGTCGTTTGGGAGAAATGACCGCCCACCACTCATGGCTCGCTCAAATCGGCCTTTCTCTTGCTCAAAACGCCGAATAGGTGGTATAAATCTCATCTAGAGAAGACGGTAACGGCTGCTCACCGAAGCTGTCTGGGTCTCTAGCGCACGACGTCGCGGATTTAACCGGGATGTTTATGTACCCGATCGCATGTGTCCTTATATACACAGGGCGGCACCTTCGGCGCAAGCACGTCGTCGTCCGTTTTTTTTTTTTCCCCTTTTTTTTATCCCACGATTGAACGGATGCCGGAAGAACTACAAGTGTTGCGTAAAGTTCTCTTTTGTGGCAGAAACATGAGTGGTGGGGTCAAAATACTCTGTTTGAGTAAACATACAGAAAATCGCCAATGTCGTGTTGGAGCAAACAGTGTGGCGCACTGTACAGGCATAAGGGCTTAGGTTTATAGGTGTGGGTTTACTTACAGCAGTGTCCGTAAAAGTCAAGAATGCCGAAGTTTGGCAAGGTTGCCTGATTACGTTTCCTACCTGAACTTGAAACACCAAATAAGCTCCATTTAAGGTATCGGCTGCTCCTCCGTCCATTCTCCGATCTTTGCGTGGGCGCCGCCATCTTGTTGATAGTGCAGAGCGAGCATTATTGCCCATCAACTATGATTATAAAAGGCGACTTCCTGAACTCTAGATACGATGCCAGGAGGAAGCTCGATCGATATATGTTATTTTACTCTATTTCGGAATGTTCCAACATTTCTCGAGGACGACAATGCGTTTCCTGTGGTTTTAGATAAAGCTTCACATAATACACCACCTGCTGCATCCTGCACAATGCGCTGCCAGGTTACCAGGTGCTTGCAGCTGCCCTCATGCGCATTTCTGCTCACTTAGTCTCTAGATTAGGCATCTGTCCGTCTTACCGCCGTATGATTTTCCATATGTTAGTGGTGTTTTGTATACCACTCCTTCGATACATTCAACGAACTCTCATTTTTATTTTACCGAGCACGATGCTTGACATTTTGTGTAATTTTCCGGTTTGTTCACCTTCTTGCATTATCATTTTAGCTTGAAAGGGTTGGATAAGGCCACTCTGACTTTGTGTTTTTGGGCGATCCTTTTTATCTTGTGCGAAAAATTGTGAATATATGGCAACACAACTGTATTTTGTCTACAGTATTTTTGGTTTCAACTTTGCCTGTGAGCGTATTTATGCATTGTCTGCTATAGCCACCATTAGGGGTTCTGGGTAACCGCTTTCGTGTAGTCGACACATCTGTATTCGTAGGCCGTCTGACACTCTGTTGGAACCGCGATTTATTTGTAGCCTTTTCCCTATAAATGGCGCAGAATATTTCCGGAACAAACGAGTTGCATGCTCGCAGCTGCGCATGCAGGTCGGGCGCTCGGGGTGGGCTCGGGCTACGGGCAGTTCACTGCCGATCGGTAGGCGAGGCTTATAGATTTTGTTCGCCTGGCGTCCGCCACTACTGGCAGGGGCCAGCGGCCGACGCGGAGCACGAGCAATACAGTAGAAAAAAATAATGGCTCCGATTTCCGACTGGCTGCGAAGTTCGAACCACGTCCGAACCATTCAAACGTATTTTGTGAACACCTACTTTCTGTTGTTGCTGTGCGTTGGTTTGCGCTCGTGTTTTCAGCGTTCGCAGGTGCGTCGTTTGTGTGAAGATGACATCGCTCACGCAACTGAAGCCTTGAAATCATATATTGGCTTTGGCGGCGTTCATCGCTTGTTTGTCGCATTGGAATTTGTTTCCTACGAATACGCAGCGGCGTGTTGCAATGGACTTTTGCAGCGCGAATTTCGCTGCTAATCTTTGCTCTACTGAGTTTAGCCTTTAGATGCGAGCCTGTCATGATTAGCGTCAGATTATGCACGAGCTGACGGTCGTAGGTCGAAAACAGCATCTGACCGCTTAAGCGGTCAGAAGCTATTTTCAGTGCCTCTTAAGGAAGGTTCAACCGCGCTCAAAATGGCACTATCTGTGCCACTTTCGGCGCTTGAACATGCGGCGCGTGCTTTGCTCGCTTTCGAAATCGATTAACATGTTCGTGGTCAGCTGTGAAGATCACATGCTGAGCAGTGCGATATTCACAGCCCAACAGTTTTGTAAACAAAGAGCTTCTGGCCGGTGCAATCCTCAGCGTTCGTGCGTATGGCGGGTGCTTTGCTCACTTTTCGAAACGACGAAAAATCATACCAGTCTGGGAAGTGATTTTGTAAACCGAAACGGTTGATAAGCATCATTCAGCATCTGCTCATCAGCGCCAATAAGGTGTAAAAAAGAAAGAAACCTATTGCACCACATTTCGTGTTTTATCAAAACGCACAATGGTTTTCTTTCGACTTTCTTAATTCTTATTCTTTTTTTTTCACGTTTATTGCTCGCGTGTAACGTGAGCGAGCGTGCTGAGGCGCAAGGCATTTCTGAGGAAGTATAAAGCGCACATGTACAGCTTTCAGCGACGCTCAAAGCTGTGCGATTGCACGGCCGCCTGTCGCATTGGCGTCATAGCCAGGGAAAGTTGTGCTACATTTGTGCCAAGCGAATGGTGCACGACACGCGCCGCATACCTTGACACCGGTCGTGGGCGGGGTCGCTTTTGCCGGAAAGCTGCAAGATTTTGCTTGCCGTCTAGAGAATGGGCCTGAATAAACCCACCTAAAACAATCAAAGCCAGTGCATTGGAATTCTGATGTCATCACAATGAGATCGAGCGCAGACACAAATTGGACACGACCGCAGCGACAACCTTCGGCCGGAAGTCGTGTCCAGCCAACGAGTCCAATGACGCTCCGTGTCAAGCTCGGAGGGGGGGGGGGTCCAAATTACTGAGTGGGCGCCAATGGAGTGTGATGACGTACCGTTAAAGAAGACGAAATTGTTCACAGGCTTGTCTGAGACGATGAGACGATGCCAACGTTGGACGATGCATGTATGCCGTTGTGAAGGCTGTGACAACGCGCAATGCCTCAACGCCGCGTGGCTCCCTGTTCACTTTCAAAACCGACGCAGCGAGTAACGGCACCGAGCTATCCGAGAAGAATGACCCTCGGCTCCAATCCAGCTTGCGTTCAATGGCTGCATTTACATGGATGCGACTGGCGCATCGAATCGAGATTCGACTATTTTCATTTGTAGTAGATGTGTAGAAGAGGAAAAAGTAAAGAGACAGGGTGCGTGTGATTGGTTCCTCAATTCGATGCGTACGATTGTATTCATGTAAAGGGAAGAGTGCAGGTGTACAGATTTGAGCAGCGTTCAAGCTGCTTGAATGCACGGACGCCAAAAGCTTTGGCCATAGTCTCTTATTATAGGGGACTATGCATTGACTTCGTAGCCACAGAAAGTGGGGTCAAACAAACGGCGTGCGGCACGTGGCAATTGCCTGACACCGGATGCCTCCGGGATCGGCTCTGCCCAACAGCATGCTGGAGAACTGGAAGATTTCATATCCATCTACACTTAGAGAATGGTTTTGAGATGATGCATGTAGGAAGTAGCGGTGCCATGGCAACGCGCAATGCCTTGTTAGCGCTGCCGCGCGCCTGACTTTCACTTTCAATAGTATTCGCAACTTTCAGCGATGGTGGTACCGCGGTGCGAGAATCGCACTCCCTAGCTCCTGGATGATCGGCCTCATAATAAATGGCCTTGCCTACACCTTCCCGGTGTGAAAAAATAACGTAAGGCTCTAATACTGCTCGTACATAGCCAAAACTAAAATTACTTACGCGTCGCAGACCTGGCCTCGTACCGCTGTTCTACGACGATCATCCAGATGACAGCCATTTTGATAGGCACCAGTGCGCCTCTATAGGCCGTGAAAGTTGCGAATATGACCGCGGCCGATGCAGCGACTATATCAGAGTAACTATAACAGCCAATTCAGCACCACGTGACCAAATGCTCCGGGAACGACAAGGAAACCCGGAAAGTCCCATCCTCTCAGTGCTTGATTGACTCTGATGGCTTGTAGCGTCCTCGTAATACATCTCGCCTGTTCAGATGCCCCTTCTTTATGTGTTTGCTGATCACACGGGCCTCTGCATCTCTCGGCAAGTGTGCATGACAGCAGCCATAA